>BSBM01001329.1:7792500-8030000 GCA_027924585.1 Larix kaempferi
GTGGTTGTAAAGAATATGCAGTTACAGTCACTGAGTATAAATGGAGAAATCAGGAGAAATCAGGAGAAATCAAGAATTTGAGGACCATTGCTAGGTCTGAAACCAGTTCCAGTTACATCAATTATCCCTACCATCCACCTGCTAGCATGAAGCCGAAGAGGAATCAAAGCTTGATTTCTGAGGCTGGAGATAGGATTCTGTAAATTAAAAATCCAGAGGCCAAATCTGAAATCCTCTTTTGATAACTTCATCTTTTAGCTGAAGTCGTTATGATTCTGGAGAATGAGCAGGTTGGTCTCCCTGAGAATAACAGAGGAGAGAAATAGATTAGAAAGGCTATCTTAACACCTAATGGGGTTCCTTCTTGTAGAAGAGAAGACTCATAAGAGCCAAAAGTGCTTTTAAACATGGTGAGCCCGATGCTCCAAAGATGCTTCATAATCTACTGGGGAATCTGAGTGCTGCCAATTCGAATTCCCTCTTGACAGTTGATAGCATCTCCATATTGGGGACTCATGTGTGTACAGAGTAGAGTGAAAACCAAGTTATAGGTAATGGGGATAATGAAGATCAAATGGCGATCCCCCAGTTGTGCTACTCTAAGAGAACTAGATCTCATGCCTTGCCATCCAAGTATTGTGACTCTGTTATGCAGCCATGGAAGAAAGGTACTAGACTTTAGTTCAAATCCTTGTCTCTGTTGATTTCCACCATAAGGTTGAAACCATGATATGATTTTTCAAATTTGTTGCATTATTATTTCTTGAATGTAAGAGTATTTGGGGGTTGCTTGTTGAAATGCTCAGTGACTCAGAGGGAGAAAGGAAATGTTGTCTCCACCCACTGTCTGTAGATGATGGGAGAAGGCCATTCATGGGGATTTTTTGGTTCTCTTGCTTTGTATTACTCCCTTTTGTATTGAGTGTACATAATGGAACATTTTCATTTACATTTCTTGTAATGTCTTGCTTCTTTTATCCATTCATTTATTTTTTAAGAGTTTGTTACATTGACGAGTTTTAGGTTTTTCTTTCAAGGTTGTGTTTCAACTTTATTCCAATTGTAAACCTTTGCACTTGTGCACAATATTTCTTATTAATTGTGGACACTTTTGCGCTTCTTATATATTCAGAGTCGTGTACAGGTAATTGTATTTGAGTTGTGAACAATTTATAACAAGAATGCAGGTATTTGTTGGTGCCAATTGATCTTCTGATGTAGTTGAATATTGAAGGGATCTTCAACCTGATGCTTTATCAAGTAAATTGAATCCACGGTCCAATGGTATAGTCATTGCTAAGAAGTGAAAATGATTTTCCTTGTTTCCAACAACTGTTGAACTGACTCTTTTTTTTCTCATGCATTTGCCCAAAATTTATGTTTGTAAAATTTATGGGCATCATATTTAATGCAAATAATGTTGATGCTGCCAACAACTGTCACTCGATTAATGAAGTCATTAAGTAAGATACATAATGTTGATGCTGCCAGCAACTGTCGCTCGATTAATGAACTCATTAAGTAAGATACAACAAGAAAAGTCAACACAACTTCAACATGAAAATCTGGAAAACACTCTTTTTGTCTTTATTATCTAGAAGCTGTAGACTCCTAGAAAATGGCCAACACATGAATGTAAATTATTCCTTAAAATTCCTTAATGTACGTAGGTCTCTATCAAATCCAACAACATCAGTTAATTTACTAAAATAAAATATTTAACATGGCTCTCTGTCAAATCCAAATACATCAGTTACATGCACTGATTTCAGTTTATTTAAAAATTTATGCCTTCAGAAATTTCTACTGTGCATCATGTTAGACAATGTTGCCTTGTATCGAATGTTGTTTTGGGTTTTGTAGTCCTTCCAATTTTTCCATTTCCTTTGGTAAATAAATGCATCTGGTACCCTCTTTAGTCCTCCGCATATAGACAAGACAAATAGGAATGATGGATGGCCGGAGGATCATGCTTGGATAATATATAATATACATTCATCATGTAACCATGGCAGTTAAAATATTTCTAACAGAGTTTCTCTTCCATTCAACAAGGGACAGGATTTCAGTTCATGTTAACTTTTCTTCTTCTTACCTTGCGAAGCCAAACTTCATAAAGCAAAGCCTGCAACGATTGTTAACTATAAAGAGAGGCATAGGAAGTTTAGCAGTTCTTTAATATACTTGAATTTTGTTTCCTTTGCTTCTTGGTATATGTATTATTGTTGTGTTGAAACAGTGCACCCTGAGGGGATAAAATCCTATCCAAAGCTGGGGCATGAGGAACAACCCTTGTAATTATGGAAATTATCTAATTTTAAAATCCTATCCAAAGCTAGGACTCAAGGAACAAACCTTGTGATTATGGAGATTATATATTTTTCAGTTTTGGTAAAGTTGGTTATATTTGATTTAAAGGTTTCTGATGGAGGACATGAAAAATAAGTCTATTGGCCTATGGTTAGATGGTAAGTATGAATGCTTATTATAAAAGAATAGAGGTTCATATCTTATAGACAGCCTAACTATCCAAATAAACAATATCTTCAAAGAAAGGATATGAGAAACAACTTTAGTACATTGATAGACATGAAAGAATGCGGAGAATAGTCATTCATGGTAAGGAATTTCCTTTTTACAATATATATATCATGGAATCTTTCTTAAAATGGTGAAACGAGGTTGAAAAATGGGCAAAGCAAAAAAGGAACTTTCTTGTCATTACACTAGGAAAATTGACATTCTATGTATTAAGCAATGGATCATGGACAGTCTCTGTATTACATAATGTGTCTTAAAGTGGAGAATTGGTGAAACAAGGTTGAAAAATGGGCAAAGCAAAAAAGGCACTATCTTGTCATTACACTAGGAAAATTGATAGTCTATGTATTAAGCAATGGATCATGGACAGTCTCTGTATTACATAATGTGTCTTAAAGTGGAGAATTTTGGCACTGATAATTTATAGGGGTTGTCCATATTATCAATTATATATTGATATCATATGTATTTGGATATTATGTTTATTTCATAATATACAGATAATTCCAAACCTTATTGAGATAATAATAATAAAAATCAATAAACTCTTCAAACTTATAGTAAAAATCACAATTTTTTTGAATAGTTTTCCAATATATTAAATTTTTATACTACAAGTTAAACTAGTTAACATTGTTCTTACCAAATAAAACCTCCAGCAATTATCCTGTGACTCATTGGGAGCAGCAAAGACCAGCCACTATAATCAAGCTGTAGATGGTGTCATAGTTTTGTCCTTTTTTGATATAATGTGTATTGCGTATGACTAATTCTGTTGGTCGGCGACTTTTCCGAATTGTATAGACGATGATATAAAAAATCCCAAAATCTTACCAAACTTCCATTATTAGTGAGGATTGTTATTTCCAAACGACTTCATCACGTTGGCCGGACTTGCCTTCTAGATTCTTTCTTAGTAGTTATCGCTTTAAATGTTCAATAAGTATAGTGATTATCAAAGTCTGCCGAAAGTGGAGAAACGTGCATTCAATAAGTAAGTATAGTGATTATCAAAGTCTGCCGAAACTGGAGCCGTGCAGAATAACAACGTAGATTGTGCTTCGTGTATATATACGGGAGACCCGGTTTCTTGTAACCAACAAATCTGGCTGTCATTAGCATAAGCTCCTTTTCGACTTTTCATTATATCTAATTTTCTTTTAAAGGTTTCTATTAATGTCACACTTCGTTTTCGAATTCTCTTTTTTATTATTTTAAAGCTTTTTCTCTTTAAGTATTTTTCCCTTATTTTTAATTATTTTTAATTTTTTACTTAAGAATATGGTATAGAGAAGGCTGCTCATATTAAGGTCAAAGAGAAAAATCATTTCATTATTTTACATTTTATTTTATCGCCATTATAGTGGGCATTTTGCTTTTAAGAATATGTCCTTGGCTTAAAAATATGTAAGATTTTGAGAAAAATCATTTTATTATTTTACATTTTATCTTATGGCCATTATAGTGAAGCTATGCCATCGAATATATACTTAAAATTGAAAATTTGTTGTAGAATATAAGTGTTTGGAATTATGACAACAAATAACAGTTTATGTAACCATTACAATGAAAGTTAAGATGAAAGAATTATATTTATTTCAGTTATGGAAGAAGAAGAAAAAAATTAATTGTGAGCATGTTATGCTAGATCTTCATTTTATTAAACAATAAAATATTGATTCTTTGTTATGTGGATGTTTTCACATGTTTTCATAATCTTAATAATTTAAATAAAATATAGGTAGGTCTCAAAGTTTTACTATGTAAAAATATTTGTGAATTTGTTACTTTTTCTCATTTTTTTATTGAATTAACTAGTAAAATTAGTAACAAAACTACTTATATCTGTATTTTAAAATACTTGAAAATAAGAATTTATAAATGTTTTAATTTAATAATTGTACATAGTTCAAACTTAAAATTAAAATAGTTATAAAACATTTCAAACTTGTGTAACGATGTATTATTTATTGTAAAAGAAAGAAAGAAGTACATATTAATATCAATTTACAATTCATTGAACTAAATCTCTTACAATTACCTTAATATTAAACTCACTAGTATAATTGTTATAATATAGATGGTATTAATTATAAATTTGTGTATAGAAAATAAATTCACAATAATGTTTTGAGATTACAAGTCATTAAGTTTAAGAAGCATCATATCTATTATGTAAAATTGGAAACTAACAAACTTATAATGTAGGCATAAGCATTCACAAGTCTATATTTCTAAAATACTTAATAAATTTTATCTTGTGAATTTAAAACAATAATATTCAAGTTTTCAAATAATTAAATGTTCTCCTTTAATGTGCATATAGTTCTTAATACTTTAACTAATTTATATTAGTACATAGGAATTTCTTAGTAACTTATTTAAGAATAGGTAATATCATAGTTAAATAGTATTCAATATAAATTAAAGGTACTAATTAGTTAAGGGTAACTTAAATAATATGATATTATTATAAACTACTACTAAGGTACTAGTATAGTATGTGTATAGTACTAGTACAATATATCATGATATCCTCAACACTTTATGTTCAGCATGAGGGATGGGAATGAACCTTCATAAAAATTGCATTTAGAAAAATGAGGTTGATGAAGTGGAACTTGGACAGATCCAGGAGCTCTTTCTATTGCATGTAGAGTCTGTCAATAAAGGACTGAAATATTTGGGTTATCTCCTTAAACCAAACTGCTACCAGATCAGGGATTGACAATGGATACTCAGAAAGATTGACAATAGAATAAAGTGTTGGTGCCATAAATGGCTCACTATTAAAGTGTAAATATCGAATTCCAATGTGAGTTTTATATGGACTTTGATTAAAAATTGTTAATTTATTTTCCAAAATTGTTCCACCATGGCATATCTATTAAAAGTTGTTGATTTAAGTGCATGCATTTGGAAATCCATATGATGTTGGCATGTAGGTAGGCTAAGACTTAGACTGGTAGGCAATAGTTTTTTAAATGAATATTAATAAGAGTTTGAGCCCATTCTGATTTCTAAAAGACCAAGCCCATCGAGGTATGTGATGTAATCTTTTATTGTTCTTGAAAATTAATGCAAAGATGGGTTGAGTTTGTTTTTTAATGTAGGGTTACAAGTACTATTCAAAGTATTAATTATTCATTTGAGGTGTTGAGGTTGTAAGTATTAAGGCTTATTGTTCTCTTTTTTTTGGGTTGTTTGTGTTTGTGGATGGAATCTTTTTAATTACTGATAAAACATTTTGGAGCTCTATTATCTTTTATGGGAATATTTGCAAAACTAATTAATATTCCCATTTGCACGATGAGATTATCAATATCCATTATTATGTAATATATGTGTTATTTAATATCTCAATCATATTACTATGTTATATCTAAAAATTTTATTTGAATAAAACTTAAATTTGAATATTATCAATTTGGTTGATTAAAAAAATGGTTTTAGTTTTTTTTAAATGATGGTTCATCGTTTTTTAGAGGGCTACATCCATCGGGAGAATGTCAATACCTGATATTCTGGAGAATCAAGGTATTTTAGAGTTATAATCATTACATAATCAAAGACGGCTCCCAAGGAGCAAGTGTCACAAAGCTAAATTTGAACCCGGGTGGGGAGGATAACAACATTCCTCCCAACCACCCGATCTACACTCAATTGACAAAAAATTTGTTTTAGTTAGTTATTTATAATTTGGATAAGTGAATAGAATAATATAAAATTAACTTGATGTACATATTTTTCACAGTCATATCAAATTTTATAAATGATTTGACTTTTAACATGTACAAATCTAAATTTTTCGACTTACATATTTAAAAAGGATATACATTGAAAACGTTTTAAAATTCTGGCATGGTGCGCTGTAGTCTATCTATGATAACGATGTTGTGTAGATGGATTTTTAATGTATGATTCGAGCTATCACTATGTACTTCAACCCATCTCTCCAATTGCATTGTCGACTTTTCAAGATTGAACCGACAACATTACAAATACCAATGTAACCAAACTCCCATTAATCAACTATCAGTGTCTTTACCGATCGTGCATATAATCGGGGTCGTCGACTTTACAGATTGGATGAACCATGCTACAAAATTCTATCCCACCAAAATTCAGTCTCACAAACATAAACTCACAATAATGGAAATTGTATAGCATAATCTATAATCTACATCGTTCATCCCTTAGGTTGCACTGGGCACCAGTAACGATAATTTACTAGGTAGCACTGGCACTGGGAACAACACGGAATATAATTCCAGGAAAATCAACGAGGTACGAGGCGGCTGCAGAAGCTTCACATAGAAATCAACTGGAATGTTAACTAAAAAAAACTTAATAATACAAAATAATGATTTAAAGTGTTAAAATATTACATTATTTATATTTAAATATTATAAAATATAATAAAATTTAAATTATTAGAATCTTATAATTTTTTCATTTTGAATTAAAAAAATGTTAATTATGAAAATTTTAAAGATACATCACTAATAATATAACATAACTGAAATTATGATAAATTTGTAATTTTTTTTATTTTAAATATGAGAAATGTAATTTTGAAACTTTCAAAATTATAAAAATTGATATAGTTGACAAAATTATCTTAAACAAAATGCAAACGAAATGAAAAGAAATTGCTTTTTTAATATATTTTACATTGTTTTTAAAGGTTAGCACTTGAATATGCCATAGAGAAAAATCACTAATATCTGTCACACCATGAAATAGGTGGAGATGTTGGCTCATGATTAAGAAATGAAAGTTTTGATACTGAGAGAACTAGGGTTTAATGTGATTTGGCATGCCTATTTAGAAGTCTATTCATATGCCAAGTGAGTATTTATTCGATCTTGTCAGGTGCCATGAAAACTACAATGAATGGTATCCTCTATTTTATTGCTGCTATTGGAAAATGGTCTCAGGTTATGCCCATTTTATGGAGCAGTAGTGACAACTCTAAGGGAACAGGAATTACGAAGAGAATAAGAGAAAATGAAGTTTTGGATTTGCAAATGTGTAGATTCCAATCTCAATAGCAGTCGCACTTGGGGTTTTAGAATGGAGTTCAATAAACCTCTAGATTGTCATTCAATTCTTTGTTGTGTCAATTTTTTTGCTCCATAATTGGATAGTGTCAAAAGAAAGTATAGGATCTATAATGGATATTTAAATATGGAAAGGAAGGGAAAGCATTCACTCAAGAAGGAACCAACATATGGAAGAAATGCTATAACACACCCAAATTCCTTGTTAGTATTATGAGGAAATGGGCAGTAATTTTTTTTTCTTGCATTGTTCAATAGACAATTGCATCAGCCATTATGATCATTATTCACCATATTTTAAATATTCCCCATTCAATTTCATATAGACCCATTTAAAATGAGATTCATTAAACCTAACCAATGTTTATAAGACAACATGATTATCCAACCATGCCCATGAAAACATGACATTCCAAGTTCATTAACAATATAATATCAACCTCTTAGGGAAACATAGAAGTAACACCTATATAAGTACAACATTCATTTAATGATATCTAATAATATTCTTCTTAATAAATCTATGATCAATGCATATTTCCTACATCCTATGCGAGATTAGTTAAGGAGTTTAAGAACAACATAACTCTTTAATAACATAAACCAATTCTTTTAGTCATTTTATTGATCTTCATGATCAATGTCCCGGAATATGTATACACCACAATCATTTTGATCACATAATATGTCTTACAAGAACAATGGACCAATCTTCATACCATGGCTATATCAGTTGCTCCTGCTCAACCATAAAATTAGCCATTTCAAATTATTACTCCTTTCAACATATATACATTTCTTCTATATGGAATACTACACATACTATCATTACGTAAGTAGTGTTAGTCAACCGAAATCAATATGTATTGTTCTTTAGAGTAAATCCCATTATAATTAGACTAATATCATGAATCAACTAAACATGAAATGTTCCACCATAACACAAATCATTACTACAATCAATATAACACAACAACAATGTAAGTGAGTACAATCAATTAACAAAGGTAATTCATAACAATATTTACATGTATCAATATAACATCTCCCAAAACTATGCAACAATGAAAATACTTGTTTGGGTCCATCTAGACTATGCGACTTAAGACATGACCGCAACTTTCCACCCAACCTTAGGTTCTCTGTACGGTGTATGTTTTTACTTCGAGAGACCACCCCCAAGATGGGAAATGAATCCACTAGGGCGGAGGAATTTCTAGTAACCCTTCCTTTAATCTCTCATCACACTCTAAGAGTTCTCGATTGCTTTAATAAATAAATTAAAATATAGTAATGTCTAATATAGATATAAGGCATGTGTTCGATTTGGCCTCGCCAACTTCTTTTAGAAATCATTTAATCAAACAATATACATATTAGGAAGCATATGATTAATTCCTAAAAGGGGAATCTCTCAGCTTCTTCTTGCTATCAATTAATGTAAATAAAGCGATTACATTTCATGAAGCATGGGATTGATTTAGGATCGCCCAACTTCCCATTTGCATTTATTTAAATAAATCATATGCGGATCTTATGAAACATAGGATCGTTTCCGCATTGTGAAACCCAATTCCTTTGCTCTTAATTAAATATATAGTAGACATTTAAAAGAGGAATGTCCCTTTCCTCAAAATTGGTCCGAGGATATCGGGTTGCACCCATTTTCTAGCTATTTACTAGTTAAGTTGCAAATAAATTATATCTCATAATCAAATTTAAACAGGATGAGGTGATGCATTATCACAGGTTGCAACTTTCTATAATAAACCTGAACTATACAATTAGAGGATCAAGGTGTAATCTTGGGCTGCGCCTCTTGGGCCGCCGAGGTGGCAAGAAAACAAAAGATGATATGATGCAGAGATAATACTATGTCATATGATATACAAAGATTGCTCCTATTACAGAGAACGATACATATGAGGAAAGGTAATCTATCAACAAGTATGCAATGCCCGTTCTTATAACATGGGTCAGGTAGATAACAAAGATTGGTATAGGTAAGGATTGGTAAGTTTATCGATGAGTGTGTAATGTTCACTCTTTAGCAAAGATCGATTTAGATATTGGTTGCTCCCATAGCAGAGTCGATAACTAAATGGGATTGTAACTTCGTTTAACCAGTATGCAAATGATCGATCTTAGCATAGATCGATTTTGATATAGATCGCTCTCATAACAGAGTTTGATAGCTATATGGGATGGTACTCCATTAACCGGTATGCAAATGATCGATCTTAGCATAGATCGATTTGGACATGGATTTCTCCCATGGTAGAGTTCGAATGGGATGGTAACTCTATTAACCAGTATACAAAATATCGATCTATATTGATATATATAATATGTAAACCACATAAAACTGAGGATCGATACCTAGCAAACATTGAAATACAAAGGTAGACCGTGTAGACCATTGAGAAGCTTGGGATTGAACCCAACAAACATTGAATTACAAATGTAGACCATGCAAAGCTTGGGATCGATACCCAACTCTACAAACAGAGAAATACAAATAACGTATACTATGCAAAGCTTGGGATCAATGCCCAACTCTGCAAACATTGAAATATATATAAGGGAATTCATTGAACAATGGGATCAACTCTCCCATTCAACGCAGATAGAAAATAATAATGTAAATCATAAAAAAAGATCATTGGGGTCAAGCTCCAATGGAGCTGTCATGTCCCATTCCAATGCATAACAAGAAAGGTTATTATCTGAGGAAGAGGATCAGGGTCGAGCTCTTCCCTTAACTCAACCCCCTCCTCTTCAATACCTCCACCCATATATCACCCACCGAATTCGCTCCCCCTCATGGCTTTGTCTTGGTAGCTTAAATAGGTAAAGGATTTGTCCTTTAGAACTCATGCCCGCTCACCAAAATAGAGAGATATGCACCCCCTATTTAAGACAACTCGCACTCAGAAAGGGATCTGAGAGAAGAGATCACTCCCCTTTGTCTCCTATTGGTCACCTAACCAAATGATTTTCCATTATATCCAAAGACTAATGAAAATTCCCATCGCCCTCCATTATTTTATTTTATTTTTATTTTTATTTTTATTGGATACTTTCTTATTTAGGATCTTTTAAATATTAGATAGGATAATCAATAATAGTTTCATTATATACATATATATACTCTTAATTTATTTCCCCTAAAAGTGATAAGTTAATTATTAAGCTTTTAGGCTAGTATGTATAAGTTGTTAAATAGCTAGGTGAATCTTAACACTTCACTTTATTTTTTTCCCATGCCCACGGGACCATGATGACAGCTTGTCATCATCAATTTGATTCTTAAGGTTTCCTAGGCAATAACCTCTCCCCCTAGTGGATTATTTTCCTTGTCGTTTAGTCACGTCAATAACCTTATATCTCCTAGATCTATTATTAACCATTAAAACATATGAAATAAATAACAATACCTACAATGTTTATTGGTGGGACCTTGGCCTTGAGCTCCTCACCAGAAACCAGTATATAGTTACATTTTCAGTTAGAAAGAATAGGGGTAAAAGAGGGATGTTACAATATCCAATGGGAAATCAATCAAGTTGAGGAAGAGTTGAATGTACACAGGGACTGCATCCAAAAAGAGGTAGAAAAGGATATGCAGAAGTGGGTCCTTGATATTGGCACCTTGTGCACTTAGGAAACCAAATATTTTAAAACATTTACTTGTAGATGAAGGCATTAATGGGAAAGGTGCAGTGTTGGAAAAGCATGAGGAAAAAAATGAGATTATGTTACAAATGGAGAACCTTAAGACTCAACTTCAAAAACAAAATGCCAAGGTAGACATCATTGCTAAAATGGCCTCTTATCATTTCAGGTCACAAAGCTCCCCAACATGAACATCTTGAATGCTAGCTATAAATGTATTTACCTAGTGTTAATTAGTTATTCATATACTCTAGATATGTGTACTTTTCTACTAATACAATTTTGCATGTGACAAACCTACATTTTGATATTCTTTTCAATACAATTCATACTAACTTAAGGACAAAAAAACAAGGTATCAATTTTAAATAAAATAAAATATTACACATCTCTTCTATATAAAAAAATACCTATCAAAATAACTATTAAAACAATTAAAAATACAAATAGTAGTATAGATTTTTTAATTTTTATATACGGCATGTAAATCAAACATTGATGATTTTCTTTTTTTGGTAGCGAGATTAAACATATAGATTATTGACAATTTCATTTATATTCGTTGGAATGAATATATGTAATTTCAATATCTTTTTATAATGATATTTTTAGGAAATAAATAAATATTTTAACAAATTACTATTAAAGAAAAAATTTATAATATATTATTCATATAATAAAAAGTAATTATACATTATTTATATAAATAATAATAATTGGGAAATAATTTAATATCATATTTCAAAATAAAAAATTAATGATAATAAAATATTTTTTTAAATAAAATTAATGTTAATAAAATTATTCGAAATAAAATTTAAATAGATTTTAACAATTTATCACATTTTAAAATGATAGACTTGAAGTTGGGAAGAATGAATCTTAACAATTTGATTTATGAGATTATATCTCATAATAGAATGCAATTTTATAACTTTCTTTTAATAAAAAACAACATGTTCAAGCAAATCAAATTGTATTTTAGTATTAAAGACTACACAGATTCTAAGTTGGTATTAAAAAACTACAAATAATGTAAGTTAATGTCAAAAAATATTTGACAGTGGACAAAGTCAATTTCTTGTCGGCAGTATTAGGCAATTGCATGTAAAAATTACACCAATCATCACGCCAACCTAGCAAAAATTAAATCTGTAATACAGTTCACACAAAATATATTTCTAAGAATATTTTTGTGTGCTAAACTCTGAATATTCAAAGAAATTGAATGATAATTTTAGGACAATGAATGTCTCCTCCATATTCTCTTATGAAGATTTTCTATCATTTGGAAATGGGTCACCAAGTATTCTCAATTGAAATATCGTCAGACCCACTACACTGCTCTTCTCTAAAGGCCACATTTCTATTTTTGGACAACTGAAACTGATAACTAATCCTAGCGAGCTTCTTCCAACCATTTCTCCATGGGGAACTACTCTTCTGCTTACAAATTTTATCCACATGCTGCTGCAGTAAATCGCAGAAGTGCTGAAGCTTGTCAAAATATTCTCTTATTTTTTTGATTTCCAAATGAATGGAGGAATCATTGTTAATATAGTCACTTTATATCTAGGAAGGATTCTCTCCTCTAGTGCACTCATGTGAGTGGAATTTCCCTTGCATACTTGGTCGTCTTCATGGCATTTCCCTTGCATACCTAGTCGTCTTCGTGGTCTTTTTTCTTCCCGGTTTTCCCATTTCTAGTCTTCATCTGCTCTCAGAAAAGAACATGCAACACCGTTCGAATGGGAATTCGTTCATTCTGAGAGGCATGAGAACATGCATCAGTGAGAGCTTTTTATAGTCCTTTAATAGAAAAAGGTTTATCCTCTCTGCCTCAAATAATCCTGGATGACTGTCAAACAAAAACCAGACACTAAAAAATTAGATCTTGTAATGAGCATTATTTAAGATGAACATGATACACAATATATGAAATTAGCGAAATACATTGGTGCAGTAAAATTTTGAGATGCGGCCTATGCTTCTTAATCTCTGGTCACTCACCCATCATATTGCTCTTTCATGTTGGATTTGGAAGACC
The DNA here is from genome assembly GCA_027924585.1 of Larix kaempferi. Lineage (NCBI taxonomy): Eukaryota > Viridiplantae > Streptophyta > Pinopsida > Pinales > Pinaceae > Larix > Larix kaempferi. The sequence continues at coordinate 7,805,827 of BSBM01001329.1, forward strand.
CTCAACAAAGTGAAGCCGGGTTAGATCCACCAGTCATAGTGTTGAAACTGGGTATGATGCGAATACTGGAAAAGGTTTTCAATGGGTGGGAAAATGAAGATGATTTTCGATCATAGCAATTAAAATTCAAATTCAAATTTAAATGAGCGTGCCCATTGAGAGGTCCACTCGAGATAGATGTCGTGATGCGGTGGAGATGATCTTCCGTGAAGATAGATGAAGACTGAGGGATAGTCGATTTCGTCTTCGTTGATGGGAAAATCGATGGGGGAATACACCAGGATGCATGCAGTAGCATGGGCATGAGGCATCACAATAATGTATGATGGAATTCTAATGGGCGATCTCGGAGAGGAAAGCCTACGAACGAAGAAGGAAATGGAGACGACGGAGGAAAATGTGGTGAGGGGGGCTTGACTCTCGACAGTGCAATCATCGAGAGAATATACAACTCCTTAAAGAGGGTTTAAATAATCTAAATGATAATATTACAAATAGAAAAGGAAAGGACATCACGTTATTCGAAAAACTTGAATACTGAACCCTTCATTTTGGAAAACCAAAACCTTTAGTCATCCTTGCATTTTGGTGAGGTTAAGTAGGCAGGTGCTCTAGAGAAAGGATCTAGTGAGCTGAGGACTTTTGAACTTAAATATTTTCATACCATTCTAGAGAGTGGATGTGGTGATCTGAGGAATTTTGACCATAATATATCCTAGGAGGATTGTGTAGTAGATGAAGATGTTCTCATTTCAAGAAGTAGTAGGAAAAGAAAGATGGTAAGGAAAACATTCAGAGTAAAATTGACCACGGGGGAGGACTTAAGTGTGGAAAATATCATGGCATATACAGGTAATACCCTTATTGGGAGATTTTATGGAGTTAAAATATCGGAAAAACTCTGAAAGTCTGGTTAGAAAAAAACTGGGTTCCTTTGTTGCATTATTGTCTTACTTTTTATATAATTACAAGAGGATGGATGAGTTTTAAAATTCCGAAATGAGGATGCAGTGAAAATGATGAATGAGCACTAGATGTGGGGAAATTTTTTTTTAGCACTCAAACTGTGGAATCGATGTTTTGGTCCAAGGAGAGAAACAACCAGAAAGGTTCCTGTCTGGGTTAAATTCTTTGGACTTCCTTTAGAGTTTTGGAATAATAAGGTTGACAGAATTGGTGAATGTAACTTGGGAACACTATTTACATGGATCTGTCGTATAAATTCCAGGCAAGAAGAATAGTAGCAAGAGTACTAATCTCAACGGATTTTTCTAAAGGTTTACCAGAATCTATGGATATCGAAGCAAGGAATTTAATCATGAAGCAAAACATGGACTATGTTAACATACCATTCAAATGTGTGAGATGCGATTTATATGGACATGTCTTAAAGGAATGATCATTAACTTTTAAGAAGAAAATTTGGATGAGGAAATAAAAAAATCCTGCGAGTTCATCAATGGAAATTGAGGAGCGAGACGAGGTAGAAACCTATAAGAACCAAAACCCTCAGGAGATGAATGGTAGTTTGAAAGGCATGGTAAATCCTTTTGAGGAAAGGATAAAAGAATCCTTAATCCAATCTTCTCATACCCAAAGGGAAGGACCTGGAATTGAATTCGAGGAAAAATTGGTGTCTGCTAAAGAGACATCAGAGGTATTGAACAAATCCAACTATCTCACAGATACAGAAGACCGGCAAGGGTCGGACTTAAAGGGAGAATTTAAGGGAAAAGAGAATAATTATTTGAAGAATGATGGATTGGAAAATCTTAAAGAAGGGTGGAAATATTCTTTAGACACTATTCGGGCTCTTGATTCTATACAATTTTTTCGGGTTCGAGATATAGATCACAAGGAAGTATTAGAAAAGCCTCAAAGTATGGAGTCACCCAAAGAGAATTCTACTGAAAAAAGGTAAGGATCTTAATTCCCCCTTTGTTTCTGATTTAAAAAAGAATTTGGGTGAATTAGAAAAACTAATTTTAAAAGAATAGTGCCAGGGGAAGGGGGGGTTTGATAGTCCTTTTAACTATAAATATCTATGGACTCATAAAATATTGATTAGGTGTTTATCCCCTAGGAAGAGTCTCAAACTGTCTTCTGGAAACCCTAAGGTCAAATGGGAGGAAAACACCCTTACGACTTAAGATTTAAAGGGTCTGTAAGGATAGAAAGAGGTATTGATTATGTAGGGTTAGGGTTTATAAATATAGTAATAAGGATGAAAAAAGCCTGATCTAGGTCTTTTAAGAAGGATTTTCCTCTTAAGTTATCATCTCGGGCGCTTAGAGAAAATACCTTGGTACGGTTTCCCTCATGAAACTATTTTCTCTAAATTGTCGAGGGTTCGCCAACAACCTTAAACAACTGACGTTGGTAAGATTAGTAGAGATTCATAGACCAAATATCTTAGTAATTCAAGAGATGATGTATAATGGACGAATTTTAGTAAACAATTTTAAGAAGAAGCTTTTGGGATGGTGCTTTTTTTGGGCGGATGGAAAAGGTTTGTCATGATCTTTATTGACAGGGTGGAAGGAGGAATTGGAGCTAATCAATTCCTTCTCTGTGGTTTCTGGCTTAGGGCCTTCATTTAAAAGCATGGAACTGAATCTACATTTTACTCTCCTAAACCTCTATGGACCATTAAATCAAAAAGTAGAGTTTTGGGATAAAACCTTTGGACCGAGTCTTTTAGAAGATCATTTTTTTTTATTTTAGCAGGGGACTTAAATTTTACTCTCAGTAGAGAAGAGGTATGGGGTCAAAGAGCTAGATCGGATCCACTACAAGATTATTTTTAGTTTAAATTGCAAGCCTTTGATCTAATAGATATTGAACCTACATAACTTAAACCGACTTGGTTTAACAAAAGAAATGGAGAGGCTGCAATATCCAAAATGTTAGACAGATTAATCTTATCAGGGTCTTTAATGAGGAAAGTTTAAATATGTAGGTCTTGGAGAGTGACAGGTGGAGGTTCTGATCACCTCCGAGTGATTTTTTAGATAGATAAGGGAGAAAAACACCGACAACCCCTTTTAAATTTAATCCTCATTGAATAAAGAATCCATATTTTGTTACTTTGATTAGATCAAATTGGAAGGCTTTCGACCTTAATTTGGATCAGTCTCATAGTAGACAATTTGCAAATGCTCTGAGTAATGTGAATATACTAGCAATTGAATGGTCTTTAAAGGATTTAAAGAGCATATATTTAAGACTACAAGCTACAAAAAATAAGATTGATGAGATTTAATATAATAGTACATGTATTTTTAGTGAAGAAAAAGCTCAAGTCCTTGTAGAGTTGGAAAAGACTAAAAATGGTATTCTTAGGAATAACGAAGATGATAGCAGAATGAAGAGCCAAGCACTCTGGTGGTTCGTTGGGTGATGAAAATACTGCTTATTTTCATAAGTTTTCAAATCAGAGAAAAATAAAAAATACTATAATTTTGGGAAGTGAAGAAAAAAGACGGGGAAGCAGTTAGAGGATTTGAAAAACTATTTGAAGAAGAGGTGAGTTTCTTTACAGAAATCTATAAGGATCTAGAAGAAAATAGTTTACCATATATAGTTAAATCCTGCTCCCTCTTTCCAAAATGGATAACAAATGACGATAAATTAACTCTGTATGCTCCAGTTATAATGGGTGAATTGGAAGCAAAATTGGGAAAATCTAAAAAAGATAAAAGTCTAGGGCCTGATGGCTGGACTTTAGAGCTTTTCCTTTTCTTTCTAGATTTACTAGGGTCAGTTTGTTTAAAGTAATAGAGGACACAAGGACTAGAGGTAGAATGCTTCCATGTTTTAATACAACCTTCATAGTGCTTATTCTAAAAGTGGATAACCCAATTTCCTTAAGGGACTTCAGACCAATCTCTCTTTGTAATGCATTGTAAAAAATAATTTCCAAGATAATAACTGAAAGAATCAAACCATTTCTCTCAAGTCAATATCTTGCCGGAACAGTTTCATTTCTTAGAAGGGAAGAATATACTTGAACCAGTAGGTACTACTTAGGAATGCATCCATGCTATAAAGAGTAAATCTATGGCAGCTAAGGTGATAAAGATTGACCTATCAAAGGCTTATGATAGGACCAACCGGTTATACATAAGGTTAGTATTAATTAAATGTGGTTTTTTAGTGGAATTGGTGAACTGGATTTGGGCATGCATTCCCACCATCTATTTTACTTTAATCTTAAATGGAGTATCTTCAAAATTCTTTGTTCCATCCATAGGTTTGAGGTAGGGATGCCCAATTTCTCCCTATATCTTCCTGATGGTCATGGAGGGCTTGAGAAGATATTTACAAAGGGAAAATGTAAACAATAGAATTCAAGGAATAAACTTTCGAGAAGAGGTAAGTGTAACTCATAATCTATTTGTTGATGATGTTTTATTATTTCCTGGCAATTTAGAAGAAGACAATAAAAAAATTAAAGAAAGTTTGGACCAGTTATGTAGAGTGACAAGGATGGAAATTAATTATGGTAAATCTACATGCTTTCATAATGGGATAGAAGAGAAAGAATTACAAATTTTCCAAGAACAATTACCTATGGATCAGAATGACTTATCAACATGATCTAAGCACTTGGGCTTCAATCTGAAACCTAATAATGATTGCAAAGGAGGCCGGGATTGGTTAATCACAAAAGTGGAAGTTCACATAAATTTTTGGTGTAATAGATTTTTAGCTGGAGGAGGCAAAGCAATCCTAATTAAGTCAGTTTTAAATGCAATACCAGTTTATTGGATTATTATTTGCTAGATTCCTAAAGGAGTGTTGAACCAATGGAGGAAGATTTTCTTCAAATTTATATGGAAAGGAAATGCAGAGAAAGGTATTCATTGGGATGATTGGAGATCCATTGCTAAACCTAAAGAAATAATAGGTTGGGGACATAAGGAGATTTTCATTTTTGGCAGATATTTAGCTGTGAAATCAGTATGGAACTTTATTACTAAGGACGGTAAGTGGCAGTTGGTCCTAAAGAGAAAATACTTGAATGGTATTTAAGTTCTAAACTGGATCATAATTCCAATTAAAAATTACAAAGGAGGATCTATGAGTTGGAAAGTGATAGTTCAGGTGTTCCCAGTGATAAGTGATCTTCTAGTATGGAAGGTGGGAAAGGTAAGGGAAGCTCTTATAGGAAAGGATGGTTTAATGGGATCTGGACCACATCTATTTCTTTCTCCTGAGATGATTAAAAATTTAAATGTTAAAGGATATAAAAATTCAAGTGATGTGGTAGATACATAGGATTTAAATAGTTTGCAGTAGGGTTGGAAGTTGGCAGTATCGTTGGGGCTTTCAAAAACAAGGGTAGAAGAATGGAATGTTTGTATAAAAGAGATGAAAAGGAGTTTCATTAAGCTTACAGATGATCAAGACACGCTTCTTTGGGATGGTAATAAGGATGGAGGAAGGTTCTCAGTAAGGAAAGCATAGAAAATGTTTTGGACCAGTTTGGAATAACAAAGGAAATGGTGGTGGTCGGCTATATGGAAGACTTTGGCTCCATAGAAAACAAAAATATTCATGTGGTTGGTCTTGAGGGATGAAGTTCTTACTTGCAATAACTTAAGTAAAAGAATTTCATTGTCCCAAGCATCTGTAGCCTTTGTATGAATGACGAGGAATCTTTATATCACTTATTCATATAGTTCCCTTTCACAAAACAAGTCTGGAAAGAGATCAATGGAGGTCTTCATGAAGACGATATTTGGGAAGCTAACTCAATTGAAGATTGTTTAATTCAGTGGTTTAAGAAATCAGGTTTGAAAATGATCAGACGTATTCCTTTTTGAACCCAGTGGAGTATATGGAGAGATAGGAATGATAGGATTTTCGAGGAGAACAATATCCCATCTTTTCAAGTTTTGGCTCGGGTGTTGACTTTGTATGGTCTCTTCAAAGAAAAGGATTCAATTCCTTGATCGAACTTGTGCTCAGGATGCTTGCCAATGATGCAACCTTTGCATATCCATTTTGAGGATTTGATGTACAGAAGGCCTTCCACCATGAAATTATTTTGTAGCAGCTACAAATATTTATAATTTGGGTGTCCAAACCTATCATGCCATAGACGGATAACCTCATTTCCTTGAGTCAGAAGGGAACTTGGCTTTGAATACGATAGAAAATGAGAGAACTCATAGGTTTTAGCAACATGATTTGCCTTGCCTGTTGCAATGAGTTTTCTAGTGCTAATCTCAGAAATTTCAACATCATTAGGGATGAATACAACCTTATTGGGCAAACCAGTATGTGTCATCTGGTACACAAAATGCAGGTTCGAAGCTAGAGAACGAACATAGAGAACATTTTGAAAACAACAATGTTCTAAATGAATAGTACTTTTTCCTTTCGATGGAATTTTTGAATCATCTCCGATGTGGATGGAGATGCATCTATCGAAATCTAATGATGCGAAGGATTCTTTTCTTGCAACCATGTGATTTGAAGATCCTGAATCTATGAGAAGAGATGTTGAATTTGAAACACTTTCCATGAGTGCATGACCTCTTTCTGGATGATCATTATTGTCCTTCTTCCTTGAACCATCTGGAAGAGTGATATTGTTCTTCTCCAAGAGAAGGGCCATCTGATCAATAGTTTTCTTCATGCATGAGATTTCAGGATGAAAGCCCATGCCACAGTAAGAACAATTTGTTTTCTCCTTGCCCTTTTGCTTGTCTTTTCTTGAACATGAAGACTCATCTGACTGCTTGGTATTCTCCTTTTGCTTGGGATGATCAAACTTCGTCTTCTCTTTCTTTTGCTTTCCTTTAGAATTCGTAGCCTTGGGTCCTCCAGCAAATAGGACTTGATCTTTGGAGGATCTCATGGACCCCATCTGAACAAGCTTGTCATGCTCTTTTGTTAAGGACTCAATGAATGCATTCAAGGATGGAATCTCCCAATTCAGAATGGTAATTTTTCCCGAATGGAAGGTAGAGATAAAAACTGAATAATATTCTCCTAGTTTCGAAAGGATTGAAAGGATTAACTAATCATCCTTATTCTCGACACCACATTGCTTCAACTAAAGCACCAAATGCTTGAACTTGGTGAAAAACTCATTGATGTTTTTGAAATTCTCTGGATTTAGGGAAATTAGTTCATTCTACAACTGATAATCCCTCATATCATCCTGCTTTCCAAAGAGTGTGGCAAGTTGTTCCCATACTTATTTTGGAGTCTTCAATCCACTGAGATGGAAAAGAAGATCTTTCGAAATATTGATACATAAGAAGCCATAAGCTTGATCAATCTTATTGAAGAACTTGGAATTCTCTATGGATGCATTAGGCTCTGGTTTTGTGCCCATAGTAACTATGTACAGTCCTTTGGAGCGCAATACAATCTCTATATCATCCTTCCACTAATGATAGTTTAAAGTATTACGAAGATATTTTGAAGAAGAGTTCATCTTAGTTATAGCGAATGCAATAGGAGGCTGTGAGAAACCTGCAATCGAAGACAAACAAACAATCTTTAGGTCGACAACCTGCACTTTTCAAGTTGCATCACACCCGACATAGCCTATAAAGCAAGCTTGATAAGTCAGATGCACATTATCCAGGATGTATGTGGAAAAATTTCATCTTTTGGTGCATTGTTGGAATGTTTTTTAGCAAACTTGCTCAATATTCATCTGAAGAAATCTATAGAATATTTTCCTTGTCCTGCCATGACTCTAATACCATGTAAAATTCAAGCACAACAGATCTATGAAACAAGCACAACAGTTACTAGATATGCATGCAGAAAATTGTGTGTCAAAACACTGGTGCAAAAGGTTTGCAACAGTTCATGCATTATCATTAAATCAGATGATGTTTACAATGTGTAACAATGGCAATAATAGCCAAGAAATTCGAATCCTAGGGAGTTCATTCAAATTGAATGCATTAGAGTGGCTTACTTGGAAGTTAACACCACTCGACGCATCAGTTAACCACTTAACTACCATGTAATTGAATCTAACAGACTATGAAACTGTCTAACTGATTCTAACTGAATCCAGAACTCGACTGAATGCCCAAAATTTGGGGAGGGCGCCTTTCTGAACTTCAGTTAACTGAATATTAGGTGAAATAACACCAGATGAAGTCAAATTGAGTAGAAGGGTGCCTTTCTGACTCCAGTTGGCTTAATATAGTAATAAATGCTGTCAGTTGGACTGAGTAGGGCACTTTAGTCATGCAAATCACCTCATTTGGATCCTTGAATGATGGAGGAGGTCTAGTTAACTGATATTAATGGCCCAGTTGACTCCCTGAATGAAGGAGGAGGCCTAGTTCACTGAAACTGATGATCTGTTGATGATGTAAGCACATAATTGAGTCAAAATACTTAGGATAAGTGGAAAGTTAGGCTATGAAGCCCAAATAAATGATGTGTGGTTGGAAAATGCTCCAACAGTTTGATTTGATATAGTAGAAGGACATCACACTCAATGCACCAAGCATAACCTTTATACACAATTTCTAATAAGTCCTTGCAGATTCCATTATCTAAAATCGATATCCATCTCCTGAATAAATCTATAAATCTTCTCTAAAATATACTCATGTGATCCTAATTTGGTTTTATTTTAACTTTTATGAATGAATGAATATTGTCAAAGTTAGTTGGTAATAATAATTTAGTATATAAGGTTTTATGCTCACGTGCTAGTTTATTTGGTTTTGTTTTAATTTTTATGAAAGGATGTTGTAAAGTTAGTTGATAAAATTAATTTAATATGCAAGGTTTTATATTTGTGAGGTTTGAACCAAGGGAGGGGTCTCATTTAATATTATTATTAATACCAAAAAAAATTCCGAGGAAATTAATCACGAGAAACCCTCGAGGCACTCCCCCTCATTTTTAGGATGGTACACGAGGTATATCATTTGGTTGCAATAATCGCACTCAACCATTTCATGTCCTCTGGTTGGTATCTTCCCTTTCCAATCCTCTCAAGGTCTCTCTTAGATTGGAACTATTCTTGCATTTTTGGTATCTCAATCTTTTCTAAGTGAATTTTATAAGCTTTCCAAACCTTTTCATGATACACCTAGAAGCAGTGGGTAGAGGAGAGTGTGGCAACAAAGGTAGGATATGAAATTCTTACCCTCGTGTTAAACAAGAGGCAAGGGAAGCAACAACTACATACTAGCATCAAGTCCTAGAACATATCTGTAACACACCCAAATTCCTTGTTAGTATTATGAGGAAATGGGCAGTAATTTTTTTTTTCTTGCATCGTTCAACAGACAATTGCATCAGCCATTATGATCATTATTCACCATATTTTAAATATTCCCCATTCAATTTCATATAGTCCCATTTAAAATTAGATTCATTAAACCTAACCAATGTTTATAAGACATCATGATTATCCAACCATGCCCATGAAAACATGACATTCCAAGTTCATTAACAATATAATATCAACCTCTTAGGGAAACATAGAAGTAACATATATATAAGTACAACATTCATTTAATGATATCTAATAATATTCTTCTTAATAAATCTATGATCAATGCATATTTCCTACATCTTATGTGAGATTAGTTAAGGAGTTTAAGAACAACATAACTCTTTAATAACATAAACCAATTCTTTTCCCATTCCAATGCATAACAAGAAAGGTTATTATCCGAGGAAGAGGAAGAGGAGCTGTCATGTCCCATTCCAATGCATAACAAGAAAGGTTATTATCCGAGGAAGAGGATCAGGGTCGAGCTCTTCCCTTAACTCAACCCCCTCGTCTTCAATACCTCCACCCATATATCACCCACCGAGTTCGCTCCCCCTCATGGCTTTTTCCTGGTAGCTTAAATAGGTAAAGGATTTGTCCTTTGGAACTCATGCTCGCTCACCAAAATAGAGAGATATGCACCCCCTATTTAAGACAACTGGCACTCAGAAAGGGATTTGAGAGAAGAGATCACTCCCCTTTGTCTCCTAGTGGTCACCTAACCAAATGATTTTCCATTATATCCAAAGACTAATGAAAATTCCCATCGCCCTCCATTATTTTATTTTATTTTTATTTTTATTTTTATTGGATACTTTCTTATTTAGGATCTTTTAAATATTAGATAGGATAATCAATAATAGTTTCATTATATACATATATATACTCTTAATTTATTTCCCCTAAAAGTGATAAGTTACTTATTAAGCTTTTAGGCTAGTATGTATAAGTTGTTAAATAGCTAGGTGAATCTTAACACTTCACCTTATTTTTTTCCCATGCCCACCGGACCATGATGACAGCTTGTCATCATCAATTTGATTCTTAAAGTTTCCTAGGCAATAACCTCTCCCCCTAGTGGATTATTTGCCTTGTCGTTTAGTCACGTCAATAACCTTATATCTCCTAGATCTATTATTAACCATTAAAACATATGAAATAAATAACAATACCTACAATGTTTATTGGTGGGACCTTGGCCTTGAGCTCCTCACCAGAAACCAGTATATAGTTACATTTTCAATTAGAAAGAATAGGGGTAAAAGAGGGATGTTACAATATCCAATGGGAAATCGATCAAGTTGAGGAAGAGTTGAATGTACACAGGGACTAGTAACATCCAAAAAGAGGAGGTAGAAAAGGATATGCATAAGTGGGTCCTTGATATTGGCACCTTGTGCACTTAGGAAACCAAATATTTTAAAACATTTACTTACTTGTAGATGAAGGCATTAATGGGAAAGGTGCAGTGTTGGAAAAGCATGAGGAAAAAAATGAGATTATGTTACAAATGGAGAACCATAAGACTCAACTTCAAAAACAAAATTCCAAGGTAGACATCATTGCTAAAATTGCCTCTTATCATTTCAAGTCACAAAGCTCCCCAACATGAACATCTTGACTGCTAGCTATAAATGTATTTACCTAGTGTTAATTAGTTATTCGTATACTCTAGATATGTGTACTTTTCTACTAATACAATTTTGCATGTGACAAACCTACATTTTGATATTCTTTTCAATACAATTCATACTAACTTAAGGGCAAAAAAACAAGGTATCAATTTTAAATAAAATAAAATATTACACATCTCTTCTATATAAAAAAATAACTATCAAAATAATTTTTAAAACAATTAAAAATACAAATAGTAGTATAGATTTTTTAATTTTTATATATGGCATGTAAATCAAACATTGATGATTTTCTTTTTTTTGGTAGCGAGATTAAACATATAGATTATTGACAATTTCATTTATATTGGTTGGAATGAATATATGTAATTTCAATATCTTTTTATAATGATATTTTTAGGAAATAAATAAATATTTTAACAAATTACTATTAAAGAAATTTTTTATAATATATTATTCATATAATAAAAAGTAATTATACATTGTTTATATAAATAATAATAATTGGGAAATAATTTAATATCATATTTCAAAATAAAAAATTAATAATAATAAAATATTTTTTTAAATAAAATTAATGTTAATAAAATTATTCGAAATAAAATTGAAATAGATTTTAACAATTTATCACATTTTAAAATGATAGACTTGAAGTCATGAAGAATGAATCTTAACAATTTGATTTCCGAGATTATATCTCATAATAGAATGCAACTTTATAACTTTCTTTTAATAAAAAACAACATGTTCAAGCAAATCAAATTGTATTTTAGTATTAAAGACTACACAGATTCTAAGTTGGTGTTAAAAAACTGCAAATAATGTAAGTTAATGTCAAAAAATATTTGACAGTGGACAAAGTCAACTTCTTGTCGGCAGTATTAGGCAATTACATGTAAAAATTACACCAATCATCATGCCAACCTAGCAAAAATTAAATCCGTAATACAATTCACACTAAAGAGATTTCTAAGAATATTTTTGTGTGCTGGACTCTGAATATTCAAAGAAATTGAATGATAATTTTAGGACAATGAATGTCTCCTCCATATTCTCTTATGAAGAGTTTCTATCATTTGGAAATGGGTCACCATGTATTCTCAACTGAAACATCATCAGACCCACTACACTGCTCTTCTCTAAAGGCCACATTTCTATTTTTGGACAACTGAAACTGATAACTAATCCTAGCAAGCTTCTTCCAACCATTTCTCCATGGGGAACTACTCTTCTGTTTACAAATTTTATCCACATGCTGCTGCAGTAAATCGCAGAAGTGTTGAAGCTTGTCAAAATATTCTCTTATTTTTTCGATTTCCAAATGAATGGAGGAATCATTGTTAATATAGTCACTTTATATCTAGGAAGGATTCTCTCCTCTAGTGCACTCATGTGAGTGGCATTTCCCTTGCATACTTGGTCGTCTTTGTGGCATTTCCCTTGCATACATGGTCGTCTTCGTGGTCTTTTTTCTTCCTGGTTTTCCCATTTCTAATCTTCATCTGCTCTCAGAAAAGAACATGCAACACCATTCGAATGGGAAGTCATTCATTCTGAGAGGCATGAGAACACGCATCAGCGAGAGCTTTTGATAGTCCATTAATAGAAAATGGTTTATCCTCTCTGCCTCAGATAATCCTGGATGACTGTCAAACAAAAACCAGACACTAAAAAATTAGATCTTGTAATGAGCATTATTTAAGATGAACATGATACACAATATATGAAATTAGCGAAATACATTGGTGCAGTAAAATTTTGAGATGCGGCCTATGCTTCTTAATCTCTAGTCACTCACCCATCATATTGCTCTTTCATGTTGGATTTGGAAGACCCTCAACAAAGTGAAGCCGGGTTAGATCCACTAGTCATAGTGTTGAAACTGGGTATGATGCGAATGCTGGAAAAGGTTTTCAATGGGTGGGAAAATGAAGATGATTTTCGATCATAGCAATTTAAATGAGCGTGCCTATTGAGAGGTCCACTCGAGATCGATGTCGTGATGCGGTGGAGATGATCTTCCGTGAAGATATATGAAGACTGAGGGATAGTCGATTTCGTCTTTGTTGATAGGAAAATCGATGGGGGAATACACCAGGATGCATGCAGTAGCATGGGCATGAGGCATCACAATAATGGATGATGGAATTCTAATGGGCGATCTCAGAGAGGAAAGCCTACAAACGAAGAAGGAAATGGAGACGGCGGAGGAAAATGTCGTGAGGGGGCCTTGACTCTCGACAGTGCAATCATCGAGAGAATATACCACTCCTTAAAGAGGGTTTAAATAATCTAAAGGATAATATTACAAATGGAAAAGGAAAGGACATCACGTTATTCGAAAAACTTGAATACTGAAGCCTTCATTTTGGAAAACCAAAACCTTTAGTCATCCTTGCGTTTTGGTGAGGTTAAGTAGGCAGGTGCTCTAGAGAAAGGATCTAGTGAGCTGAGGACTTCTGAACTTAAATATTTTCATACCGTTCTAGAGAGTGGATGTGGTGATCTGAGGAATTTTGACCATAATATAGCCTAGGAGGATTGTGTAGTAGATGAAGATGTTCGCATTTCAAGAAGTAGTAGGAAAAGAAAGATGGTAAGGAAAACATTCAGAGTAAAATTGACCATGGGGGAGGACTTAAGTGTGGAAAATATCATGGCATATATAGGTAATACCCTTATTGGGAGATTTTATGGAGTTAAAATATCGGAAAAACTCTGAAAGTCTGGTTAGAAAAAAAATGGGTTCCTTTGTTGCATTATTGTCTTACTTTTTATATAATTACAAGAGGATGGATGAGTTTTAAAATTCCGAAATGAGGATGCAGTGAAAATGATGAATGAGCACTGGATGTGGGGAAGTTATTTTTTAGCACTCAAACTGTGGAATCGATGTTTTTGTCCAAGGAGAGAAACAACCAGAAATGTTCCTGTCTGAGTTAAATTCTCTGGACTCCCTTTAGAGTTTTGGAATAATAAGGTTGACAGAATTGGTGAATGTAACTTGGGAACACTATTTACATGGATCCGTCGTATAAATTCCAGGCAAGAAGAATAGTAGCAAGAGTACTAATCTCAATGGATTTTTCTAAAGGTTTACCAGAATCTATGGATATCGAAGCAAGGAATTTAATCATGAAGCAAAACATGGACTATGTTAACATACCATTCAAATGTGTGAGATGCGATTTATATGGACATGTCTTAAAGGAATGATCATTAACTTTTAAGAAGAAAATTGTTAGGAACCTGTGTCAACCCTTCTCTTTACTTTGTTAGTATATTGTTGTTGGACGCATATGCTTTGTAAGTCGTCCTGTAGTATTTGTTGATCCATAGTTTATATTAGCCCATGGTATTGAGCCATAGTATTAGACGCATATGCTTTGTAAGTCGTCCTGTAGTATTCTATGTCCCATGGTTTTGACTCATAGTATTGGGCATAGACTTAGTATATAAGTGGTGTTGAGGTCATTGAAGGCACCGTGAAGTTAATTGTATTGAGCTTGCTCAAAGGAGGTTTCCCCCTCGAAGTGGCCCGTGATCAATATAAAAGTGATTTTGTTCTATTATTTCTGATATCTCATGTATTTGCATTAATTAATTATTGCAGGTTCATCACATCTGGTATTAAAGCACTTTCTTGGGCTCGCTGGGTGAAATTTCTACCATTTTTTTTTTCGCATCTGTTACAGGTTCGGATTTGGGAATAATCCCTTTCCACTTAACTGTGGGAAGTACTTGGGAATAAGCCCTAAAACACATTGTGAGGAGTACCACAGGAACCCCGAAGTAGCTGGCCCATTGAGAGGACCTACCAGCGAAAAGGGCAACGACCCCTACCTGATTGACTAGTTCCCACCCGTGAGGTAAACCAAGAGCTGTCATTTGTGGCAAAGCGGTTATCAGTTTTACCTGAGCCATGGAGTGAGGGGTACTGCCCCAATACGCAAGCCGTCAGACAACATTGGTGGCCGAGTGAAACCCCTGAACTGTTAGGAAGCCGCACATACCTGGGGTCCATATCTATTTTCAGCTGAACTGTTGTCGATCATCGCTGCGCCGTTTTAGATCCAGTCGTTCGCCGTTCCAGATCCAGCCGTTTTCAATCCATTCGGCGCCGTTTCAGATCCCTTCCGAGCCGTAGCCGCTCCAGTCTAGGAAAAAAAAAAAAAAATCAGTTTTTTCTCCATATCTCCCTTGTTTTCACTCTGTTTTCCTTGAAATTTTCGGGGAACCCCTGTCATCCCATTCTGCATATTTCATTCATGAGGACCCTATCCCCAATTCCCCTTCCCAAAGCTCGAAATCCCACATTTGTCTATTTTTAGGGTTTGCCATAACTTCCTCATATTTCACCCAATCACCTTCAAAGTTTACCACAGAGTTCCTTTCTGAATTCTGCTTCTTTGTTTCCCTCTGCCAAATTTTCCCATTATTTCACCCCGCCTCTGAAATCCTCATTTTTTGCTTTCCTGTCCATTAGAAAGTGTCCAAAACCTAGTCAAACCCCAATCACCCATCCGATTTTTTCCCAAATCCAAATTTCCCTTTACTAAATAAGCTTTTGTTTGTGTTTTTCTATCCATTCCTAAAAAAAAAAAAAAAACTCCTGGTTATGGTTGTCACCCGCACAGGAGCAAAAACCATGGAGGAAGCACTTGCAGCCATCCAAGCCAAACTCCAGGATTTGGAAGAAAAATTTCTCAGCCTCCATCTTGAGCATTCAACCATGAACAACAAACGACAATCTGAGTCTTCATCCGACAATGGATTCTCTTCTTCCAGCAATTTCCGTGCTCCGAAGCTTGATTTTCCTCGCTTCAATGGCATTGATCCGACTGGATGGCTCTATCGTGCAGAACAGTATTTCAGTTTGCATAACACTTTTGATGTCCAGAAAGTTCCACTTGCATCCTCTTATTTGGAACAAGAAGCCCTTCAATGGTACCGTTGGTACATCAAGGCTCATGATGAGCCAAAATGGACAGTTTTTTGCCAACTCCTTTTGCAACGATTTGGTCCTAGTTCTTTTGATGACTTCACTGGAGCACTCACTAAACTTCGTCAAATTGGCACTGTGAGAGAGTATCAAACAAAATTTGAGAAACTAGCCAACCACACAGAAGGATTGTCTGATAACTTTTACAGAAGTTGTTTTATCAGTGGTCTTAAGGATGAAATCTGCCCAGAGGTCAAAATGTTCTGTCCCAACATAATGATGGAAGCCCTAGGGTTGGCTAAGTTGGCAGAAGACAAGATTGCAGCCCAACAACGCTCCAAACCCACTTTTGTTCCCTTCCAAAATATGGGTTCTCAACGACCTCCCATTCCGCCAGCTCCTAGACCAACTCCTATCAAGCATTTGTCCGAAACAGAGATGTAGACACGCAGAGAAAAAGGGCTTTGTTATAATTGTGATGAGAAATTCACTCAGGGACATAAATGTGTTCAGCAAAAGCTCTATCTCTTGGATATGGATTCTCCGCCTGCCTCTAAAATTGGTGAAGAAGCTCCAGATACAATGGATAATCAGATCGACATTCATGAGCCGTCTATTGACCCCCCATCTCAAGATGACCAACCAGAGATATCTCTCAATGCTTTATCTGGTGTCACCACCCCCCAAACAATGCGGGTCAGGGGTTACTTCAAGAAGCTTCCTCTTACAATACTCATTGATTCTGGCAGCACTCATAACTTCATTGACCCTCGGATCGCCAAACATGATGATTGTTTTATCCACCCTTGCTCCAACTTTGAAGTCATGGTTGCTAATGGGGGCACCTTACCTTGCAAAGGAAAGTGTCACAATGTGCGTATCTCTATGGAAGATTATAACCTACGCTCTGACATGTTTGCCATGTCGTTAGGCGGATGTGATGTGGTTTTGGGTGTTTAATGGTTACGCACACTTGGCCCCATCTTATGGGATTTTGCTGAACTTTGGATGCAGTTTTCAGTTAATGGGACACACCACAAATTTATGGGCTTACAACCAGGGTCTCTCTTCATCATCAGTTCACATCGACTGGAAAAGATCCTTAAGAGGAATTCACATGGTGTCATCGCTCATCTCCATTCCATTCAGATGCACCCACCAATGGCCTCCACTACTTCCTTGAATAGATATGCAGGTGTCTTTGCTGCACCAGTGGGCTTACCGCCTTCAAGAGACCTTTTCAGTAATCATTTCGCCGCATCTACATCTCAGCAGGACATGCTGGCTATTTTGCATGCAGTACAGAAGTGGCAACCATCCCTATTGGAGAATTATTTATGCATCAAGACTGACCTCCAGAGTCTGGAAAATTTTCTGGAACAACGGTTCTCCTCCCCAGCACACCTGAAATGGGTTATGCAACTCATGGGTTATGACTATGCGATCACTTACCAAAAGGGTAATGACAATATGGTTGCAGTTGCTCCTTCTTGCACATTTGATGAACCAGTTTCTCTTACAGCTCTTTCTCTGCCTGTTCCAAATTGGTTGCAATCTGTTCAGCAGGGATCTCTCTTCTATGCACTCCATGCTTCTTCATCAGCAGGGCACTCTGGGTTCCTCAAAACATATGACAGGGAACCATGTAACTTCTTTTGGCAGGGACTGAAAATAACAATTCACCGGATGATGGCTGACTGTGATACTTGCCAGGTCAACAAGGGAAAAACGACCCTCCTTTTGGGACTGCTTGAATCCTTTCCCATCCCTACATAGATTTGGCCAACTATTTCTCTGGATTTCCTCGAAGCGCTCTAGTGGTCCAATACCACATCTACAAGGACACCATATGAAGCAGTCTATGGACAGACACCGCCAGTTCTTCTTCCATACACCCTCAGCAGCTCCACAGTTCAGGCAATTGACTCGGTTCTTCGAAACCGTGATCAGATTCTTCTCATTCTGCAGGACAATCTTCACATGGCCAGAATTTGACTGAAACAACTAGCCGCCCAGCACCGTTCTGAGCGCACTTTTCACGTAGCTGATATGGTTCTTCTTCATCTACAACCTTACAAGCACTCCTTCTTGACACTCCAAAGGCATCAGTGGCCCGGAATGCAGCCCGAGGATGCTACAGGGGAACCACTCATTCTGATTCTGCATCAATTTCCACAACTAAAGCTTTGAGGACAAAGCTTTTTCTAAGGGAGAGGGGATGTTAGGAACCCGTGTCAACCCTTCTCTTTACTTTGTTAGTATATTGTTGTTGGACGCATATGCTTTGTAAGTCATCCCGTAGTATTTGTTGATCCATAGTTTATATTAGCCCATGGTATTGAGCCATAGTATTGGACGCATATGCTTTGTAAGTCGTCCCGTAGTATTCTATGTCCCATGGTTTTGACGCATAGTATTGGGCATAGACTTAGTATATAAGTGGTGTTGAGGTCATTGAAGGCACCGTGAAGTTAATTGTATTGAGCTTGCTCAAAGGAGGTTGCCCCCTTGAAGTGGCCCGTGATCAATATAAAAGTGATTCTGTTCTATTATTTCTGATATCTCGTGTATTTGCATTAATTAATTATTGCAGGTTCATCACAAAAAATTGGATGAGGAAATAAAAAAATCGTGCCAGTTCATCAATGGAAATTGAGGAGCGAGACGAGGAAGAAACCTATAAGAACCAAAACCCTCAGGAGATGAATGGTAGTTTGAAAGGCATGGTAAATCCTTTTGAGGAAAGGATAAAAGAATCCTTAATCCAATCTTCTCATACCCAAAGGGAAGGACCTGGAATTGAATTTGAGGAAAAATTAGTGTCTTCTAAAGAGACATCATAGGTATTGAACAAATCCAACTATCTCACAGATACAGAAGACTAGCAAGGGTTGGACTCAAAGGGAAAATTTAAGGGAAAAGAGAATAATTATTTGAAGAATGATGGATTGGAAAATCTTAAAGAAGGGTGGAAATATTCTTTAGACACTATTCGGGCTCTTGATTCTATACAATTTTTTCGGGTTCAAGATATAGATCAGAAGGAAGTATTAGAGAATCCTCAAAGTATGGAGTCACCCAAAGAGAATTCTACTGAAAAAGGTAAGGATCTTGATTCCCCCTTTGTTTCTGATTTAAAAAAGAATTTGGGTGAATTGGAAAAACTAATTTTAAAAGAATAGTGCCAGGGGAAGGGAGGGTTTGATAGTCCTTTTAACTGTGAATATCTATGGACTCATAAAAGATTGATTAGGTGTTTATCCCCTAGGAAGAGTCTCAAACTATCTTCTGGAAACCCTAAGGTCAAATGGGAGGAAAACAACACTTACGACTTAAGATTTAAAGGGTCTGTAAGGATAGAAAGAGGTATTGATTATGTAGGGTTAGGGGTTATAAATATAGTAATAAGGATGAAAAAAGCCTGATCTAGGTCTTTTACGAAGGATTTTCCTCTTAAGTTATCATCTCGGGCGCTTAGAGAAAATACCTTGGTAAGGTTTCCCTCATGAAACTATTTTCTTTAAATTGTCGAGGGTTCGCCAACAACCTTAAACAACTGCCGTTGGTAAGATTAGTAGAGATTCATAGACCAAATATCTTAGTAATTCAAGAGATGATGTATAATGGACGAATTTTAGTAAACAATTTTAAGAAGAAGCTTTTTGGATGGGCCTTTTTTTGGGCAGATGGAAAAGGTTTGTCATGATCCTTATTGATAGGGTGGAAGGAGGAATTGGAGCTAATCAATTCCTTCTCCGTGGTTTCTGGCTTAGGGCCTTCATTTAAAAGCATGGAACTGAATCTACATTTTACTCTCCTAAACCTCTATGGACCATACAATCAAAAAGTAGAGTTTTGGGATGAAACCTTTGGACTAAGTCTTTTAGAAGATCATTTTTTTTTATTTTAGCAGGGGACTTTAATTTTACTCTCAGTAGAGAAGAGGTATGGGGTCAAAGAGCTAGATCGGATCCACTACAAGATTATTTTCAGTTTAAATTGGAAGCCTTTGATCTGATAGATATTGAACCTACATAACTTAAACCGACTTGGTTTAACAAAAGAAATGGAGAGGCTGCAATAGCCAAAATGTTAGACATATTAATCTTATTAGGGTCTTTAATGAGGAAAGTTTAAATATGTAGGTCTTGGAGAGTGACAGGTGGAGGTTCTGATCACCTCCGAGTGATGTTTTATATGGATAAGGGAGAAAAAAACCGACAACCCCTTTTAAATTTAATCCTCATTGGATAAAGAATCCATATTTTGTTACTTTGATTAGATCAAATTGGAAGGCTTTCGACCCTAATTTGGATCAGTATCGTAGTAGACAATTTGCAAATGCTCCGAGTAATGTGAATATACTAGCAATTGAATGGTCTTTAAAGGAGTTAAAGAGCATATATTTAAGACTACAAGCTACAAAAAATAAGATTGATGAGATTTAATATAATAGTACATGTATTTTTAGTGAAGAAAAGGCTCAAGTCCTTGTAGAGTTGGAAAAGACTATAATTTTGGGAAGTGAAGAAAAAAGACGGGGAAGCAGTTAGAGGATTTGAAAAACTATTTGAAGAAGAGGTGAGTTTCTTTAGAGAAATCTATAAGGATCCAAAAGAAAATAGTTTACCATATATAGTTAAATCCTGCTCCCTCTTTCCAAAATGGATAACAAATGACGATAAATTAACTCAGTATGCTCTAGTTATAATGGGTGAATTGGAAGCAAAATTGGGAAAATCTAAAAAAGATAAAAGTCTAGGGCCTGATGGCTGGACTTTAGAGCTTTTCCTTTTCTTTCTAGATTTACTAGGGTCAGTTTTGTTTAAAGTAATAGAGGACACAAGGACTAGAGGTAGAATGCTTCCATGTTTTAATACAACCTTCATAGTGCTTATTCTAAAAGTGGATAACCCAATTTCCTTAAGGGACTTCAGACCAATCTCTCTTTGTAATGCATTGTACAAAATAATTTCCAAGATAATAACTGAAAGAATCAAACCATTTCTCTCAAGTCAATATCTTGCCGGAACAGTTTGGTTTCTTAGAAGGGAAGAATATACTTGAACCAGTAGGCACTACTTAGGAATGCATCCATGCTATAAAGAGTAAATCTATGGCAGCTAAGGTGATAAAGATTGACCTATCAAAGGCTTATGATAGGACCAACTGGTTATACATAAGGTTAGTATTAATGAAATGTGGTTTTTTAGTGGAATTGGTGAACTGGATTTGGGCATGCATTCCCACCGTCTATTTTACTTTAATCTTAAATGGAGTATCTTCAAAATTCTTTGTTCCATCCATAGGTTTGAGGTAGGGATGCCCAATTTCTCCCTATATCTTCCTGATGGTCATGGAGGGCTTGAGAAGATATTTACAAAGGGAAAAAGTAAACAATAGAATTCAAGGAATAAACTTTTGAGAAGAGGTAAGTGTAACTCATAATCTATTTGTTGATGATATTTTATTATTTCCTGGCAATTTAGAAGAAGACAATAAAATGTTAAAGAAATTTTGGACCAGTTATGTAGAGTGACAGGGATGGAAATTAATTATGGTAAATCTGCATGCTTTCATAGTGGGATAGAAGAGCAAGAATTACAAATTTTCCAAGAACAATTACCTATGGATCAGAATGACTTATCAACATGATCTAAGTACTTGGGCTTCAATCTGAAACCTAATAATGATTGCAAAGGAGGCCGGGATTAGTTAATCACAAAAGTGGAAGTTCACATAAATTTTTGGTGTAATATATTTTTAGCTGGAGGAGGCAAAGCAATCCTAATTAAGTCAGTTTTAAATGCAATACCAGTTTATTGGATTATTATTTGCTAGATTCCTAAAGGAGTGTTGAACCAATG
The DNA here is from genome assembly GCA_027924585.1 of Larix kaempferi. Taxonomy (NCBI): domain Eukaryota; kingdom Viridiplantae; phylum Streptophyta; class Pinopsida; order Pinales; family Pinaceae; genus Larix; species Larix kaempferi. The sequence continues at coordinate 7,827,544 of BSBM01001329.1, forward strand.
GAGGAAGATTTTCTTCAAATTTATATGGAAAGGAAATGCAGAGAAAGGTATTCATTGGGATGATTGGAGATCCATTGCTAAACCTAAAGAAATAATAGGTTGGGGACACAAGGAGCTTTTCATTTTTGGCAGATATTTAGCTGTGAAATCAGTATGGAACTTTATTACTAAGGATGGTAAGTGGCAGTTGGTCCTGAAGAGAAAATACCTGAATGGTATTTATGTTCTAAACTGGATCATAATTCCAATTAAAAATTACAAAGGAGGATCTATGAGTTGGAAAGTGATAGTTCAAGCGTTCCCAGTGATAAGTGACCTTCTAGTATGGAAGGTGGGAAACATAAGGGAAGCTCTTATAGGAAAGGATGGTTTAATGGGATTTGGACCACATCTATTTCTTTCTCCTGAGATGATTAAAAATTTAAATGTTAAAGGATATAAAAATTCAAGTGATGTGATAGATACATAGGATTTAAATAGTTTGCAGCAAGGTTGGAAGTTGGCAGTATCGTTGGGGCTTTTAGAAATAGGGGTAGAAGAATGGAATGTTTGAATAAAAGAGATGAAAAGGAGTTTCATTAAGCTTACAGATGAGCAAGACACGCTTCTTTGGGATGGTAATAAGGATGGAGGAAGGTTCTCAGTAAGGAAAGCATAGAAAATGTTTTGGACCAGTTTGGAATAACAAAAGAAATGGTGGTGGTTGGCTATATGGAAGACTTTGGCTCCATAGAAAACAAAAATATTCATGTGGTTGGTCTTGATGGATGAAATTCTTACTTGCAATAACTTAAGTAAAAGAATTTCATTGTCCCAAGCATCTGTAGCCTTTGTATGAATGACGAGGAATCTTTATATCACTTATTCATACAGTTCCCTTTCACAAAACAAGTCTGGAAAGAGATCAATGGAGGTATTCATGAAGACAATATTTGGGAAGCTAACTCAATTGAAGATTGTTTAATTCACTGGTTTAAGAAATCAGGTTTGAAAATGATCAGACGTATTCCTTTTTTAACCCAGTGGAGTATATGGAGAGATAGGAATGATAGGATTTTCGAGGAGAACAATATCCCATCTTTTCAAGTTTTGGCTCGGGTGTTGACTTTGTATGGTCTCTTCAAAGAAAAGGATTCAATTCCAAAGTTGAAAGTTAGAAATCAGAAAATGATTGATAAAAATGAATGCCATAGTTTCTTTAATGGATCCTGTGAAGGAGAAAAGAGAACCTGTGGAATGGGGGTATCCTAATGATTTTAGGTTCCCAAAGGGTTGAGTTCAAATCTAATGTTGGGAGAGGAATATACAACAGAGCTGAAGGTTTAGAATTGAGAACCCTTGTGAAGCTAGCTCAAGAGGAAAAGATTCAAAATTTAGGACTTGTTTTTTGAACAAGAAAAAAATCCTCTTAAATACTAATTTGTAGGGTATTGGATCAAATCTAAAAATACTGACTGGAACTTTTAACTCTTTTAAAACATTTCATATTATCAGAAAACATAATGGATTTGCAGACGCATTGTCAAAAAAGGTATATACTATCATCAGGATCGACAAGTTTCAGAAGCTTTAGGAATTGAGTGACCGGAATTGAAAACACATGTTTGGACTTCGTGTAGAATGATCTTTAAGCATACTGTAGGTGAAAAAATATGTTTGTAAATGCAAAGTATTAAGAATTTGATACAGTTCAGTTTTGTAAGATGAATGATTATGTACAAAGTCAAAAATGACTTAGACTTTTTGGATACTTTTTAGTAGGTCATAAATGACTACACTTTTGAATATTATCAGAATGAGGAGAAGAGCAAAAGTGTGTTGTTTTCAATATGAAGAATAAAATACCACTTTTTTCTATGAAAAAAAAAGGTTATTTCTTTATGAGACTCAAAAGTGTCATTATAAATTAGATTAACCATGCTCCAAAATTCAATCTCAAAAATTTAAATTATGAACTAATAATTTCTATTACTCAAGAGTGTCATTAGAGTAAGAGTGTCATTATAGATTGGATCAACCATGCTCCAAAATCTCATAAATTTTATTATGGCTTAATAATGTGTGGTGTGTTGTGTAGTGTATTAGCAATATCTAGGACAAAGATGTAGTTTTGATCTATTTTTAAAATTGGTTTCAATCATCAATGTGTCTTTTTATTTGATCGTATAATCCAATATCTAGGACAAAGATGTAGTTTTGATTAAAATGAGATGATAACAATTTTACATATTATATTACTTTTGAGATTTATTTATAGAAAAAGATTTTTAACTTTTAAGATTGTATCGAGAAATGAGATATATTGTTTTTGAGATTAAACTATGACCTATATCACATTCCAATGTAAAAACTCACATTAATCTAAAGTCTCACAAACATACTCATCTACATTCTTCGTTGGTAGGTGGTACTCGGCTTGACCTATAACATAGACGGAAAATTCTTCGTTGGTAGGTGGCACTCCGAACCGGTAAAGATGATTTACTTTCTTTGTGTCACAGCTGGCAAGAATGAACGAGGCGGCTGCAGAAGTTTCACATGGAAAATAGAGGTGAGCTGAATTTTATGTCCTTGAATCATGTCCTTGAATTTTATTGTTTTTTACTTTAATCATGTCCTTGAATTTTATGTCAACTTGGTCGTACTAAACTCAACCGACAAATCTTAATCAGCAAGCGCGTTTGGGTTGATTACTTAGCGTTCCATCAGATACATGGAACGACAAATTCTGCATTTTTTTTTCATCACATTTTGTACATCAATTAATTCTGAGAATGTCAATGAAACAATTCATAAACATCAATTAATTCTGAGAATGATAATTTACTGTTCTCTTGGGAATTCATAAACATCGCAATTCATAGAACTATTGGGTTGCTCAGTGGGGAGACGATTATCTCAACGTTCCCCGACTTAACTTTTGGCACAAGAACTGCCACTACAACTTCTTAGAACAAAGGACTGCCAGTACAACTTCTTAGAACAAAGCTAATATGCATAATACGAATGATAGGCATATTTATAAATCAACAGAAGTATTTAACAAAAACTAATGAATGTTACTACTTTTATTCAGAACGATTACCAACTCCAATTGATAAGGTGAGAACCTTATTTACGAATCTTATTATTATCATGCACACCCTTGAAATGCAAGGGGGCTGAATATTAGGATGTAGCATCCTTTATTTCACTAGCTGATCGCACCAATCTTCTATCGCATGCCTTCTTTCTTCTGAATAATCGTGGTGGTGAGGGGACTGTGATGCCGGTGGGGAGAAGTGTAACGGTATGGTTGTGGGAGAGAAGACAGCCTGGGAGGAGACTTTTAGTAATACGGCGGCGGAGGATATGGGGATGGGGGCGGTGGAGACTTGTAGTAGTAGGGAGGAGGAGGAAATGGAGATGGTGGGGGAGGTGATTTGTAGTAGTAGGGTGGTGGAGGAGAGGGTGATGGTGGGGGAGGGGACTTGTAGTAGTAGGGAGGAGGAGGAGATGGGGATGGAGGAGGAGGGGACTTGTAGTAGTATGGTGGAGGAGGCGATGGTGATGGGGGAGGAGGAGATTTATAGTAGTAGGGAGGAGGGGGAGATGGAGAAGGAGGGGGGAGGTGGAGACTTGTAGTAGTACGGAGGAGGAGGAGATGGAGATGGGGGAGGAGGGGATTTGTAGTAGTATGGTGGAGGAGGTGATGGCGATGGGGGAGGTGGAGATTTATAGTAGTATGGAGGAGGGGGAGATGGAGAGGGAGGGGGTGGTGACTTGTAGTAGTATGGAGGAGGGGGAGATGGAGAGGGAGGGGGTGGTGACTTGTAGTAGTATGGAGGAGGAGGAGATGGAGATGGAGGAGGAGGAGATGGAGATGGAGGAGGAGGAGATGGAGATGGAGGAGGAGGGGACTTGTAGTAGTATGGTGGAGGAGGTGATGGCGATGGGGGAGGTGGAGATTTATAGTAGTATGGAGGAGGGGGAGATGGAGAGGGAGGGGGTGGTGACTTGTAGTGGTACGGTGGCGGGGGAGGAGAGGGAGATGGTGGGGGAGGGGATTATTAATAGTAGGGTGGTGGAGGAGATGGAGATGGAGGGGGAGGAGATTTGTAGTAGTATGGTGGAGGAGGTGATGGGGATGGGGGAGGTGGAGATTTATAATAGTATGGTGGAGGAGGTGATTGGGATTGAGGGGGAGGGGATTTGTAGTAGTAGGGAGGAGGCGGAGATGGGGATGGCGGTGGTGGGGACTTGTAGTAGTAGGGAGGAGGTGGCGAAGGTGATGGAGGTGGGGGAGACTTGTAGTAGTAGGGAGGTGGAGGAGATGGAGATGGTGGCGGTGGGGACTTGTAGTAGTAGGGAGGTGGAGGAGATGGTGATGGAGGTGATGGAAAATAGGGGGAGGTGACTGCAGAAGTTTCACATGGAAAATAGAGGTGAGCTGATCGATTCCCCCGATCACCACTCAATTTTATTGATTTTTACGTTAATCATGTCCTTGAATTTTATGTCAACTTGGTCGTACTAAACTCAACCGACAAATCTTGATCAGCAAGCGCGTTTGGGTTGATTACTTAGCGTTCCATCAGATACATGGAACGACAGATTCTGCATTTTTTTTTCATCACATTTTGTACATCAATTAATTCTGAGAATGTCAATGAAACAATTCATAAACATCAATTAATTCTGAGAATGATAATTTACTGTTCTCTTGGGAATTCATAAACATCGCAATTCATAGAACTATTGGGTTGCTCAGTGGGGAGACGATTATCTCAACGTTCCCCGACTTAACTTTTGGCACAAGAACTGCCACTACAACTTCTTAGAACAAAGCTAATATGCATAATACGAATGATAGGCATATTTATAAATCAACAGAAGTATTTAACAAAAACTAATGAATGTTACTACTTTTCTTCAGAACGATCTGGCTCCAAACTAAATTAAACGGCCATGCCGATTACAAACTCCAATTGATAAGGTGAGAACCTTATTTACGAATCTTATTATTATCATGCACACCCTTGAAATGCAAGGGGCCTGAATATGTAGCATCCTTTATTTCACTAGCATTGCACCAATCTTCTATCGCATGCCTTCTTTCTTCTGAATAATCGTGGTGGTGAGGGGACTGTGATGCCGGTGGGGAGAAGTGTAATGGTATGGTTGTGCGAGAGAAGACAGCGAGGGAGGAGACTTTTAGTAATACGGCGGCGGAGGATATGGGGATGGGGGCGGTGGAGACTTGTAGTAGTAGGGAGGAGGAGGAGATGGAGATGGTGGGGGAGGTGATTTGTAGTAGTAGGGTGGTGGAGGAGACGGTGATGGTGGGGGAGGGGACTTGTAGTAGTAGGGAGGAGGAGGAGATGGGGATGGAGGAGGAGGGGACTTGTAGTAGTATGGTGGAGGAGGCGATGGTGATGGGGGAGGAGGAGATTTATAGTAGTAGGGAGGAGGGGGAGATGGAGAGGGAGGGGGTGGAGGTGGTGACTTGTAGTAGTACGGAGGAGGAGGAGATGGAGATGGGGGAGGAGGTGATGGCGATGGGGGAGGTGGAGATTTATAGTAGTATGGAGGAGGAGGAGATGGAGATGGAGGAGGAGGGGACTTGTAGTAGTATGGTGGAGGAGGTGATGGCGATGGGGGAGGTGGAGATTTATAGTAGTATGGAGGAGGGGGAGATGGAGAGGGAGGGGGTGGTGACTTGTAGTGGTACGGTGGCGGGGGAGGAGAGGGAGATGGTGGGGGAGGGGATTTGTAATAGTAGGGTGGTGGAAGAGATGGAGATGGAGGGGGAGGAGATTTGTAGTAGTATGGTGGAGGAGGTGATGGGGATGGGGGAGGTGGAGATTTATAATAGTATGGTGGAGGAGGTGATTGGGATGGAGGGGGAGGGGATTTGTAGTAGTAGGGAGGAGGCGGAGATGGGGATGGCGGTGGTGGGGACTTGTAGTAGTAGGGAGGAGGTGGCGAAGGTGATGGAGGTGGGGGAGACTTGTAGTAGTAGGGAGGTGGAGGAGATGGAGATGGTGGCGGTGGGGACTTGTAGTAGTAGGGAGGTGGAGGAGATGGTGGTGGAGGTGGTGGGGATTTATAGTAGTATGGTGGTGGAGGAGATGGAGAAGGAGGGGGAGGTGACTTGTAGTAGTATGGTGGTGGAGGTGAAGGAGATGGCGGAGGGGGTGACTTGTAGTAGTATGGAGGAGGGGGTGATGGTGAAGGGGGTGGCGGTGATTTGTAGTAATAGGGGGGAGGAGGGGATGGAGATGGTGGTGGTGGTGGTGGAGATTTATAGTAATACGGAGGCGGAGGGGATTGAGATGGGGGAGGAGGAGATTTGTAATGGTAAGGCGGAGGAGGAGATGAGTAGTGATATTCGTCCGCACTAGCCGTTAGAGCAATGGTGGCAAGAAGCAGTGTCAATAATAATGCAGTCATTCGGGAGGGCGAGAGGCCTCCTCCCTGGTGAAGTTCCGCCATGGCTGCTTCCTTGCAAGAGTGCAGTACTATCGCAATCCGCTTCTCTCTGTTTGTGGGAAGGGAGGATTAGAGAGTGGAGGAGGATATATATCTCCTCTCAGCCTCTGAGACAGGAAACAATGTCAGCACTCACCGATATTTATAGGGTTCCAGCCACGGTTCTCGGTCTTGACTATTCACCGCGAGCGACTTTTTCCATAAAAGATTTGATGAATGATGTAACACATGAAGATTCCAACAAACAATGTAACAAGGATGACCAATTCTAAGTCTGTTGGCATGAAAGCAAGTGGTGGATGGTGCGTGAGTGGCGACCGACTGACCGGGCCGTTTGCTGGCCGAGTCAACCGCTGGTCATTGGCAAAACTTAATGAACACGTCGATTAGTGATGTGAAAACCGCGTTTAAATTGATAAATTTGGACGCGTTATCCATTATTTTGTTGTTTTTCAGATCAAAGTGAAAACAAATCAAAACATTAGTTAAAGATGGACGCGTTATCCATTATTTAAATTCTAATATTTCAGATAGTTTACAAAAATATATTTGTGATTTGGGAGTTTAAGTGAGGAACATGTAGAGTAGTTTCGGTGACTGTCAATAATATTATATGTTATACTACCTGTGATAGTGAAGCTATGAATGCTGTCATATATTTGTCCACTTTTCAGAGTTGGATTGACGTCGATTAAAAAAATCCCAAACTCACCAAATTGCCACGTTTATACGATTAATTGATTCGTTACCTCAATATTGTAACACATCATGTTGATTCAAACAAATAATGTAACATGGATGACTATTAAATTAGCATTAGTTTGTATGAAATCGAGGGTTGAATTGTCGATAGTAATGACCGAGCAAGGGAAAGCCTAATGAACACGTAACTCCCCGTTAGCTCAAACGGTTGTTACTCAAAATTCTCAGAGGCAATATTTTGTTGTTTGTTTTCACTATTATTTATTAAATTAATTATTGCAAGAATTATAAAGTTATGCATTCAGAGCGACCTTATACAATTATTCTGTGACTCATTGGGGGCAGCAAACACCAGCCACTATAATCAAGCTGTAGATGGTGTCATAGTTTTGTCCTTTTTTGATATAATGTGTATTGCGTATGACTAATTGATTCTTCACTTCAATATTGTAACACATCATGCCGATTCAAACAAATAATGTAATATGGATGACTATTAAATTAGTATTAGTTTGTATGAAATCTAGGGTTGAATTGTCGATAAGTATTACTTAAAATCGGTTGTTACTCAAAATTCTCAGAGGCAATATCCATTATTTCGTTGTTTGTTTTCACTATTATTTATTAAATTAATTATTGCAAGAATTATGAAGTTATGCATTCAGAGCGACCTTATACAATTATTCTGTGACTCATTAGGGGCAATTAATCAAGCTGTAGATGGTGACATAGCTTTGTCCTTTTTTGATATAATGTGTTTTGTGTCTGAGCAGTTCTGTTGGTCGGCGACCTTTCCGAATTGTATAGACGATGATATAAAAACCCCAATCTTACCAAACGACTTCATCACGTAACGTGCATTCGAGTTTGGACGGAACGAAGATCTAAAGAGAAACTGGACCCGTGCAGAGTAACAACGTAGAATGAGCTTCGTGTAATTTTAAAAGTTTTTTTAGTATTTTGCCTTATTTTTTATTTTTTACATTGTACGCTACCACTTATGGGTTGGTAAGGACGTTAGCTTTTGAAGGTATCATGGAAAAACAGCACCAACCGCTTGCCACACCATGAGATAGGTGGAGGCGTTCGTTCATGGTTAAGCAATGAAGATCGTAATAATGGGAGGGCTATGGTTTACTCATCACTCCAAATAAGTATTAAGATTTACTCATCACTCCAAATAAGTATTAAGATTGCTTCTTATAATGCTTCTTATTTGAAGGTTTACTCATCACTCCAAATAAGTATTAAGATTGTTAGGAGCCACGAAAACTATTCTGAATGTGCAAGGCCGCGAGTTTGAATTGATTTCAATACAAGTCAGGCCGCGAGTTTGAATTGATTTCAATACAAGTCAAAGACGTTTTTCACCTAGTCTTTGCATCCTCTGTTTCTCATTAGTGATATTGGAAAATGGTTTAAGGTTATGAACATTCTATGCATAAATACTAGCAACTCTGAAGATCTTTTGGTTAGGAATCACAAAGGAGTTTTTAGCTTTGCAAGTGTGGATTTTTTAGGCTCAACAATAGTTGCACTTGGGTTGTGCATCAAAGTTTAGGTAAGGAATCTATTGACTACCATTCAATTCTTTATATCAATAATTTTCTTTGTTCCACAACTAATTAGTGTCAAAGGAAGGTATAGGTTTCATGATTGATATTTCAAGTATGGAAAATAAGGGCAAGAAACTAGTCAAGAAGGAAGTAGCAAAAAGAAGGAATGGCACAAAGAGTGGAAGACCCAAACCTTCTTGAAATCCATCTAAGTAGAAAGGCCAACAATAATTGACCAGGGTCAAGAAGGAGGCCATGGAATACACACAATGGTACAATAACAAGTTTTTAGATTAAACTAAGGTGCAAGTGGAGTACAATGAGAGAAAAAAATCAAATCTAAGAGGCATATGACCTCCATGGAGGAAGTGGATGCAGAGCTACTCCAGTGGGTGACAGACATATAGGTTTCTCCAGTTTCAAAGGCAGAAAATTATTCAAGAAGGTTGAAATATATTAGCTTAATAAAGGTCTCATTGGAAAAATAATTAAAGTGAGGGGGAACTAGGAAAATAAAGTTTTGAATAAACTGGAATTTATGAGAGAAAAGTGCAATTCTCTTATCAAGGCCAAATAAGGACTAGAAGCAATGGTGGTGATAGAAACATCAAAGGACCATTATGTTGAAGGTTATAATCCCAACACTCAAGTTTCCTATGGGTTCCCATACGAAGTTGATGGCCATTTCAGTTGCAATAGGAACACGCATCCGCTTGATTTTAGAAATGCACACGTGTTAACAAAAACATGTGTGCATTCCTCATTCGACAATTGTTGAACTTGCACGTAGGAAAGATACGTGGACATGAATGCACGCACGTTCCTCAATAATGTAGAAAAAAGGGCTCATGAGCCTTATTCTCCAAGGATATACTTTTCGATTAGAAATCAAAATTTTTTGACTTGCATTAGATTTTTTTAAAATAAAAATAAATTTAACAATTTTTAAAATACTAAATTTTACTTTTATGATTGGTTTAAGACAACTGAGATGGGACATAAATCCTTGCAAAAATGTGTTTTTTTTTAAATTTAAAAATAATTAAAAATAATTTATAAAACAAAAAATTATAAAAATGCTATAGTATGAGGCATTAAATTATTTTACTTAAGAATATGGTATAGAGAAGGCTACTCATATTAAGGTCAAAGAGAAAAATCATTTCATTATTTTACATTTTATCTTATGGCCATTATAGTGGACATTTTGCTAAGAATGTGTCCTTGGCTTAAAAATATGTAAGATTAAGAGAAAAATCATTCTATTATTTTATATTTGATCTTATGGCCACTATAGTGAAGCTATGTCATTGAATATATACTTAAAATTGAAAATTTGTTATAGAATACAAGTGTTTGGAATTATGACAACAAATTGCAGTTTATGTAACCATTACAATGAAAGTTAAGATGAAAGAATTATATTTATTTCAGTTATGGAAGAAAAAAAATAATGAATTGTAAGCATGTTATGGGTAATTGTATATCTTCTTTTTATTAAACAATAAAAATATTGATTCCTTGTTATGTGGATGTTTTCATATGTTTTCATAATCTCAATAATTTAAATAAAATATAAGTCTAAAAGTTTTACTATATAAAAATATTTGTGAATTTGTTATTTTTTTTTCATTTTTTTATTGAATTAACTAGTGAAATTAGTAACAAAGCTATTTATATCAGTCTTTTAAAATACTTGAAAATAAAAATTTATAAATATTTTAATTTAATAATTGTATATAGTTCAAATTCAAAATTAAAATAGTTATAAAATATTTTAAACTTGTGTAACAATGTATTATTTACTGTAAAAGAAAGAAAAAAGTACATATTAATATCAATTTACAATTCATTGAACTAAATCTCTTACAATTACCTTAATATTAAACTAATTAGTATAATTGTTATAATATAGATGGTATTAATTATAAATTTGTGTATAGAAAATAACTTCACAATAATGTTTTCATATTACAAGTCATTAAGTTTAAGAAGCATCATATCTATTATGTAAAATTGGAAACTAACAAACTTATAATATAGGCATAAGCATTCACAAGTCTATATTTCTAAAATACTTAATAAATTTTATCTTCTGAATTTAAAACAATAATATTCAAGTTTTCAAATAATTAAATATTCTCCTTTAATGTGCATATATTTCTTAATACTTTAACTAATTATTATTAGTACATAGGACTTCCTTAGTAACTTATTTAAGAATAGGTAATACCATAGTTAAATAGTATTCAATATAAATTAAAGGTACTAATTAGTTAAGGGTAACTTAAATAATATGATATTATTATAAACTACTACTAAGGTACTAGTATAGTACATGTATAGTACTAATACGGTATATCATGATATCCTCAACACTTTATGTTCAGCATGAGGGATGGGAATGAACCTTCATAAAAATTGCATTTAGAAAAATGAGGTTGATGAAGTGGAACTTGGACGGATCCAGGAGCTCTTTCTATTTCATGTAGAGTATATCGATAAAGGATTGAAATATTTGGGCTATCTCCTTAAACCAATCTGCTACCAGATCAGGGATTGGCAATGGATACTCAGAAACATGGATAATAGAATAAAGTGTTGGTGCTACAAATGGCTCACCCTCGGAGGCAGATTGGTACTGGTGAAATTGGTATCAGAAAGCATACATGTCTTTTGGATGGCGATGGCTAAAATCCCTCTTTCCATCATTGATAATATTAGAAGGAAGATGGTGAATTTATTATGGGTCAAGCAACCCAATGGAGGGAAACATCATCTAATATGTTGGGAAAATATATGTTTACCGAGAGCTTTAGTTGGATGGGGGATCAAAAAATTGAGATGGTTCTGTCATGCACTGAGATTGAAAACACTATGGAATGGGTTTTTTGGTTCATGACTGTGGAGTAACAGTTTTAGAGCTGAATATCTGAAGAGCATATAAATGGAAGTCTGGGCCAGGAAGGAGAATAAATGGGTCTCACAGGGATCCAACAACCGGCTTTGCATATCAAAAGTGCTTAATTGGTTGGGAAAATGGTTAACATGTAGCATTGGTGATTGATCAAAAGTGATGTTGGGTGTTGATCCTTTACTGGAGAAGACTTTTTTATCATTTATCCCAAGATCTTATATCTCTCCTGTCAACAAGGGGTATCAACAACCTCGCTCACATTAAAAATTATAATTCAAACATGTAGGGTTCTTATTGGTAATCTTCGACAGATCTGAGACTTTCAACTGTTTTGGATGGTGAGTGGGAGCCTTATATTACAGGTTTGAGTCATATGGGTATTGGATTGGAAAATCAGGAAGACATTCTTGTTTGGGCATGGGACAAAAAATCAGGGAAGGTGACAACAAAATGAGCATATAAAACAATTGTTTTTACAAACATTGAAGAAGAACCAAATTGATGGTACTATAAGTTATGGTATTGGGAATCCCCATTAAAGATAAAGTGTTTTGGATGGCTCATTTTTTAAAACCGAATACAAACTTGGGATAATCCGTGTAAAAAATATTTTATGGGACCTAATGTATGTGCACTATGCAAATCGGATGAAGAACGCATTGACCATATCTTTGGAAATTGCTCCTTCTTTCAAATTCTTTGGAAAAGGATCACCTATAACTTGGGGGATGCTTTTCGAAGGAATCATCTCAACTTGGAAAGGAATGTGCAAGTTTGGACACATCGCTTCCCAAATTAGAAGTCTCTTCCCCATTTTGTTATTTGGGGCATATGGAAGGCACGTAATGACTCAATTTTTGAAAACATCAATAAAACACATTCATGGGTAGTATTGGCAGTGTTGAGGCACTTCAAAGAATTTTGTATGCCACCTCTGAGAAACCGCAGTTGGAAAAAAAAAGTTTATGAACTAGATTTTTGGATGCCATGTGGTTTCTTTGATGGAGCAACCAACAAATATGGATATGGGGGAGGGATGGTACTAAAATGGTTAGTGGACCATTATTTTATGCTAAAAATTGGGTGTGGCATTGACACAAACACAAGAGATGAATTGCTGGAACTTTGTGGCCTAGTTAGGTTTTCCAATATGAAACATGTACAAACCTTTCATATCTATGGTGACTCTAAATTACTGTAGATTGGGCCGTGGGACTTACTCATTTTCAAGTGATGTGTTTGGAGCACTAGATTTCATGAGTTTGATGTCTTTTGGAAAGTTTTGAAAGTTTTTCCATCAATCACATATATCGAAACTACAATATATACAAGTTGATCATTTGTCCAAACAAGCAGTAGGCTTGGCTGAAGGAGTGGTTTTTTTTAGGAGTTTAAAAATGGTACTTTATGTAATTCTTCCTCTTTTAAATCCTATTAGACATTGTTAGTAGGTAGTCATTCAAAATAGAATTATTTATGGATTTCAGTATTTCCTTTTGGCATCATAATTTTCTCCCTTAGAGCTATAGTCTGATAATATAAGTTTTTTTTTGGAATCTTTTTGGATAATTTATCAATTTTTAGTCGAAGCAGTGTCTTGGCATATATGTTGAGCAACATACATGTGCAACTTTGATTCTCACTTGGAATAGAGGAGAGATGCCAGTACCTATGCGGGGTCCCTTGTGCCACGTTAGAGGCCACTTGGAAGTGACTTGGCATTGTACAAGGTAGGTTAATATTGTAACACCACGTGTTAGGTAGGTAGGAGCATAAAGTGTAGGGCTCCGTGCTGATTTTGAGGCTCAAAAATGTATTTTCCTGCAACTACTCCACCACCTTGTGTAATCTTGTTCGGGTCCATTGTGTGGGCATTCCGCCACCCCAATAGTGGTTTGTCCGAGTTCCATTCCGTCTACATTCGGAATTTGATGGTGTTCGTTGGTGGGAGGTTACTCTGAGGTTGTCTTGACGTTTATTTGAATGCCATGCTTTGTGTTTTGAGAAGCCATACTTGTCTTTCGGTTCCGTGGGATATGAATTGTGGCACAGCAATTCCTTTGGCTTGTCTCGAAAGAGGATTTCGATGGTGATTTATGCTTGTAGTTGATGAGCCTGGAAGGATCAATGCCTGTACACTTATGTGCCAGTTACTGGTTGAAGGTGGTCATCGTAGAACAAGTAATTTGTGGGTTGTTTTTACTTTTGAACAAGTAATTTGATGTCTCCCTTGCTGTGTTTGTTGACCCCTTGCTACATTTTGTTGCAAGTGTGGATTGGATGGAGGTTGAAGTCGGTATTGTTCTTCGTTCTCCCTACGTTCACAGTTGTTCGGTTGTTCATTGTTGTGGTTTGTATCCGGCAATAGAGGTGGTTCGGTTTTTTTCTCGATGGTAGTTTCAGTGGTGATTCGATGGGCCTAGGTTTCAGGAATACTGCAACTGGCGTTGCCATGGCGTTTCAACAAGTAGGGTTTCATCCTTACCAGTTTCAGAATAGTGTTTATCAACATGTTACACCTCTATTTGGATGATTTTGTTATATCTTTCTGATAGTTCCTCTATGGTTGCATGGGTATCTCTAGCAGTGCATTTGTTTGGGTATCTTCGGCCGTCCTCAATGAGTTTTCCTGGTTGTATTGGCATTTTAATTGGTAGACTTGCTTGGTTTTGGGGACGACCTTGCTCCATTTTTGTGATAGTGACGTTGTATTTGTGATAATGGCATACCGATCTTTGGCTATTGTTGCGATACCTTATCTTGTTTTCATTTTTAGGGTTTCTATGGTCCTGAGGAGGTTTTTAGGGTATGTTTGTACGAAATTAAGGTGAACCAATGGTTGCATGTTAATTTATTTCTCGGCATTGGTTCTATCCAACCGTTGTGGTGGATTATGGGTGTCTCTTGAATGTATTTCAGACCCTATCTGGTTATTGCAGGCCATTTTTTGGCTAATTATGTGATGATTCAACTTGTTGATATCTTTCGGGTGTCTCTGGATCTAAGGAGAGTTTGTATGCTTGACAGACTGTTATGAGTATGGTTCATATCCATGACTGTAATTTGGCGCTTTGGCTAATTTGGTGATGCTTCCACCTATATTCTTTTTAAGGAAAAATTACAGCCATGAATTAATTGATTAATTATATAGTAATTATACAATAGTTATAAGTTTTTTTTTAAAGGTTGGTGGTGGAGGGTTTTGTAGATGATTATTTGTTTTTACTGTAAATTAGATTTGGCTTTTGGCTTTGGTTTATGACTTTTTTGTAGGCATATGAAGACAATACATTGTAACTATGTTTGTTGACAATTATGTAATTTGGCATGGTATGTCTTCCAGTGTGGATGAATGTGCATTTATTTCAGTGTTGGTAGCAATATTATGATTTATTATGGTTATGATTATTGTAGCCTAGATTATTATTATGGCCTGGATTTAGTTGGTCATTAATATTTCATTAGAATGGAGATGAGAAATCCTAAATAACACCTATTCATATATGATAAAACAATTGCATTTATATTAATATTACTGAAAAAATTGTAGTAGTAGATGTTTAACTCTATATTCAAATTTGTAGTAGATGTCAAGCCCTAGGATTTGTAGTATGTGTGAAAAATTTGAACTTGGTTTTAGATTATGCCAAGCCCTCATCATGCTTGATTGAAGCTGCATAAAAAAAAATGTTGTGAATGCATTGTCATTGTGTTTGTTGACAATTCTAAAATTTGGCATGGCCTATCATTCAGTGTGGATGATTTTGCATTGCTTTCAGTGTTGGTAGCTGAATTATGATATATTATGGTGATGCTTATTGTAGCCTATATTATTATTATAGCCTAGATTCCTTTGGTCATTATGATTAAAAAATCATAGAATGGAAATAAACAATCGTAAATAAAACCTACTCATGTATAATAAAACAACTACAGTTTATATTAATAGTACTGAAATACAATGCATCTATCTGTAGTAGATGTCAAGGCCTAGGATTTGCAGTATGTGTGAAAACTATGACCTATATTTTAGTTTATTTTAAGCCCTCATCATGCTTGATTGAAGCTGTGAAAAAAGAAAATTCCTTGAGAAAAAAATCTAGATAGCATTTGGTTAGGCTATACACCAAATATCCAATTCTTCATGAGGTTGGGTACCTTCACCATCATTTCTTGTCAGTTTTCTTGTTTGAGCCAAGTAGGGTGACATTGTTGAGCATGTTTCGTCAGGATGGGTGAGGTTGGTGGCAATGGGTTGAGGCCAATTTACTCCTTGTAACTAAGGGGGAATTGAATATCCATATGCTTGACTTGTGCTTGACACCCTGGGAATAGTTGCAGGTTTTGGATAGGAAAACATAGAATGGGCCTTGCACTAGTAGGAATAGAGGTAGGTATACCTTCCTGATTATAATGGGGTATATGAATGTTAATAGGACCTTGGTAGAATCGTGTACTGTTTGCAAATTATTCTAACAATCCTTCAATCATGTTCCTTTCTTCGGTTGTTCTTGTAGTATTGGCCATCACATTCCTTTCCTCGGTTGCTCTTGCAGAATTTTGGTTCATCTGTTGTTCCTTTCTTGCATCCTTTTCCTTCCTTGCCAACTATTTTTGGTGCTCTTTTTCTTGTCGATTTGTCTCTCTTGCAATCCTTTCTTGTGCTTGATGTTTAGCTGCAATCCTCCTTGCTTCCTTATTTTCCTTTGTGAGATATTTCTTCCTTTGTTTGAATTCCTGTAAAGCATGTTTCTTTTGTTCAAATTCAACCAAAAGGATTAGGTAGTCTTCTGACGTGAGTAGTTGTGAACTCCGACCCAATCAAAGAATGTCTATCTTTACTGGTCTTCCTTGCGTTCACACTCTCTCCACTGGAAACTTTAGGAATTGGCCAAGTCTTGGTGTGTTCCCTGCCAGTTGTTGAGGATCAGCTAGGAGAGGTTCTGTTGCTGTAGTATCTTCTTTGCATACATCCTCATTATCTATGTTAGGTTCTTCTATCAACACACCAACAACATAAAAATGGACAATCTCATCTTGCATGACTACTAGCTACAAAGGGATGTTCATGCTTTCATCATTGGTGCAACCACCAATCTGTCTGTTCAAGTTCATCATGGCCTTTGCCATCCATGATGGTTGGGATACTTGGGTTGGAAATGTAAACATGTCATTTTTGTTGCCTTGACTACGACAACCATCGACCACATTAATATGTGCTATAGAATCCACATGTGTGTCGCTTGGACCACCTAGCCCCATGTTATATTTCGTTGCTTCGTCATTGAATTGTGTAGCGCTAACCTGTTCATCATCATCACAAGTACTAAATCCCTAGCAGTTTCCTTGGGGTAGGGACAAGATAGTGTCCACATCATCTTCATCTTACTGGCCATACAAATGCTCTTCGACATCCACATGCTCTTCGCCAGCCACATCTTCTTATCCATCCACAACAAATTCCCTGCTACAACTAGTGTCATGCATAAGAGCATCGTAATTCAATGGCCATATCCATGTTCTCCGAAAGCCATCCTTTCTATTCGAGGATGTGAGATCCCTTTCAAAACCGTTGCTTGCAAGCTCAGTTAAATAAAAAATCTTTACCTCTACCCTTGGGTTCTTCACCATCCATGCTGTGTGTTATGACCTGGAAAATGCCTTGAAATGCAAAAACAAACTCACATCCAAGGGCTCCAGCCTGTGAGCAGTATGAGAAGAATCTTTGGCACGTTCTGACTCCCTCTCTTTGCAATTACCTGCATGCCACAATTCCTTCCTTCCTGTAACCCTATCTCATCGCAGTTCCAAATATGGTCTGGAGCATAAAATTGTTTCTTGTATGCAGTAGAAAGAGTGTCATAGAACTTGCACACAACTATAGATCGTATATTTAACACCCTGTCTCTATCAAGGCCCTCTGTTGTTTGTAACACTATCTCTAGATGATTTTTTTTTAAACCATTCCACCATGATTTACTTGGAAGCCCATCTTTGAATGGGTTCGACCTCCTTTGACAGATTTGAGAAACAATTGATTTCAACTATATCAGCTCTAGTCCATGTCCCAATTCGGCCATCTCCTTACACCACACCACCACCTCCTCCTCCTCATGTTCAGTCATGACTGTAAGAGGACCTCTCCGCTTGGTATGGGTCAGGACATTTATCCAGTAATGGATTGATGTGGGTGCAATCCCATATATTTTTGTAGCTGCTCTAACTGAATATCCATTGAATTCTACGTCGTCAATTGCATCCATCATTATTATTTTGTCCATCCTTTGATAGCACTTATTTTCTTTTTTGAACTGACACCTTGCATTGTAGAAGATGGTGGCAATATGGGTTCTCATGGCACTGTCATTGATGGTGGAGCCACACCATCTAACTCTTCTACAGGACCATTCTCTGATAATTTATTCAAACATTGTTGTCATTCGAACCATGGTCCCTGTCCTCATCCAATGATGTGCATCATAGCTGGGCACCTCGGGTACCTTGCTTCCTTGTGCCCCTTGTACGAGGTGCAATATTGACACTTTCCATGCCTACAAGAACCTGCACAATCCATATATGTAAAATTTAATAGGGTCTCCTCTTACAATCGTTAACATGTGAATATTATAAGCTACACTAGTTCTATCCTATTGAGCTGTAGCAATACATAGTACACTGGTATCAAGCTGTAACACTACTTAGTATCGAGCTTTATAGGCAACAATGTTTTATGAATTGGATTTATAATGTATCTTTACCAAAATGAGAAATCTACAATCCATTCGCTGCATTTGAGGTTAAAACCAGCCTAGATCCAAATCCTAGGCTCTTTCAAGCGCCGAGTGGGATCAAATCTCCCCAGGTGCAAACCTCTCATTGAATAGCTCCTTGAGTACAATACCTGAGCCACCTAATCCTAAGCTCTAAAGTCTCTAGTTTAAGTATCATATTTAAGTTTTACTTTGTATTATTCTTTTTTGTTTATGGCCGACATAATATTTATTACTTTTTACTTTGTATTATTCTTTTTTGTTTATGATCGACATAATATTTATCACCTAATCCTAAGCTCTAAAGTCTCTAGTTTAAGTCTTATATTTACCTTTTACTTTGTATTATTCTTTTTTGTTTATGGCCGACATAATATTTATTACTTTTTACTTTGTATTATTCTTTTTTGTTTACTTTGTATTATTTTGTTACTCGACAAACACTGGACAAACTTGACACATGTTACAAGATCTCCCTCATACTGGACTGTAGAGCGCCTCTCGGCGCAATTACTTCCATGTAATGTTTGAATTGGTTATGAAGTAATGAAAACTAAATCAAGAAGTATGGTCGTGGAATAAATTGAGTATTGGTTGTTGGTTGTGAAAGTGCACCTCATAGGTCTATCTCTTTTTGGATTGCCTCTATACAACATAGAATGTTCATTTTAGATCACGTTTTGTAAGCGATCACAAAACTCCTAGATATTTCTTTGAAATGCACACCAAATCTTATACATAAAACAAAAACTCCTAGATAGTTAATTGAATGGATACAAGAATTAGCTTAAAATTAATACTCAAACCACTGTGCACACACTGATGGGATATTGATAGTGTTGTTGAATTGTTTGTAGATTGTTGATAGTGTTGATCCACTGGTTGAGTCTTGTTTATAGTGTTGATGAACAATTTACAATATGTTGATAGCGATGATGCACTGCTTAATCCAATGAATGGAAATAGAGTCAATTGTATGCAAAGAGGTTGATTTATAGTTTTTTCTGATCAAATTGATTGTTGGAGAGAATTGACATGAATTGCAAAATTTATTATGGGAATGGGTATCTAGGATTGATTTGGATATGATCCAATGATTGGAAAGTTGTATATGCATGATCCATGTGCTTTTAGTGTGTTTAATTGATGGTTTGATTTAGTGGGCAGAGTTGGGAATCTGTATTAGCCGATCCATGTGCTTTCATAGAGTTTAATGGATTATTTGATTTTGTGGGAAGAGCTAGGAATTCGATTAATGGATGTTTTGATTTTAGTGGGCAGATTTGGGAATTTGTATTAGTTGGTCCATTTGATTTCATAGAGTTTAATGAATGATTTGATCTTTTTTCAGTGGGTGGGTGTCATTTATTGCATTTGGATGTTTAATTTGTTGATGAATCCTAGAAAAGAAGCTGACCTTTATTTCCCTTGAAATGTGCAGGTGGTAATGGATGATGGAAAACTATGTCTTGTTGTTTGAATGTTGCTGCTCCAAAGGGAATTCGTGGGGTTGATGTGATGGCCAGGGTGTACTTAGTAGATTTACCAAGATAGGATGTTTTAATGTTAGATTTGGTATTTATGGAAGGATGGAGTTGGTTCTCAGTTGAACATCATGGTTTGTATAGTTGGCATTAAAAGGACTATTTGGTGACAGTTGTTGCTCTAGTAAGCTAATGAATCCATTTTGGAGTTAATATAATATATATTTATGTCTGAATATAATATTTAATGGTCTTCTTTTGAAATGTGAATGTTCATTTTATGGGTGGTTGATGTGATGAGAACCATGAGCACTACTGGTCCTCGCACATAAATTGGAGTCTCTCCCTTAGCAAGTTTTCCTTTTTTTGAAAAAAATAGTACACGTACCCTTATAGATATATATCTATATAAGTATTAAGGTACTAAGTACTAAGTACCTTAGGGGAAGTATTATTCTGCAATATCTTACTACATAGTACGAATACCTATAAAGTACTAAGTTTATAGTACTACTAATAACCTTAGGTACATAATAGTTGTAGTATAAGGGTACTATATTAACTCTTGTGAAATAGTTTGGGTAACACAACGAGTAACTCTGGTAATTACAATGGGTCCAAAGTTAAGTTTAGTAATCGGTTATATTGTAGGGAGGTTATATTTTTTTCAGAATAAAACAAGACGCAACTTGTTATTTCCTTTCAAAATCAAAGTTACAAAAGATACTCAAACATAGTTTAAAAGACTTCTCAGTACTGTATTTGACTAAAGACAAAATAAACCCATGCATTTTCTAATGTCACATATAGTACCCAACTACTTACATATCACATATTGTACCCAAAATACATACTACTTATAGTCAATATACATTAAACAAAATGACTATGTAACGACTATGTAATATTGCCCCTTGGGATTCTTTAAAAAAAACAGAGCTAAAATATTTGTATAGTACCATTGTCAATAATGGTGTCTTCAATATGTTCCTAAAAAATTATAGAGCCATCCATCGATCCAAGAGCTTCCTTCGATAGCCTGTCTACTCCCCTATTGAATTCACAGTATATGTGAGTGAAGGAGATGTCCTCAAAATCCTTAATCAGATTATATGTTTTATGTAGCTAGTGCTACAGTAGGATGGTGTGAATGTCATATTTTCCAGCTTCCCAATCTATAATAATTTTTTATTCACCAAAAATTTTGATACTAAAAATCCCTCTCTTAAGAGAAAACCACAACAACCCCCAAAGGGCTACAAGCTCTTCCTTTGTGTTGCTCCCATTCCCCACTCCCATCTTAAAGAAAATATTATGATCTCTTTTAATGAAAAGTACAATACCTATGCCACATATACCTTTCTTATTTGCACCATCAAAAAATCCATAAGAGGATTCATCATTTAAGATAGGATTTATGATATTTCTGTTCCGATATTTCCTTTCAAGTGCAGGGAATTCTGCTTTTCCAAATCTCCCAAATGGTGAAAATAGGGAGAAATTTAAATTTGACCTTTCTCATAAACCAATTGAGCATACAATCGTTGAAGGTCAAACGATACCAAACCTCTGACAGCTGCATTAAACTTTGAAGTTCATTCCATACTCTTTTATAAAAATGACAGTGATGGAAAAGATGTGAAATGTCCTCAAAATCTTCATTACACAGCAAACATATAATAGGTCCGTAGAAGCCCCTTTTATGAAGACTTTTCCATGTTAGGATTTTGTCTTCTAAGCAAAGCCAAGTAAAACACTATAAGTTCATTAGAAATTTCCATTTCCAAATAATGCGATGCCACCATTTAGAAGAAGGAGAATTGTGACTGTGTAAAATAGAAGCATATGCTTTTTTAACAGATGATGTTCCATTGCCATCATGCCAATCCCATACCAACTGGTCCGACATATCAAATAGGGAAATACCAGAGTTATATTGTTAACAATAGAGTAGGCAGGTTAAATTAAGTAATTTTAATTTAACTTAAAGCTATACTATTAATAGAATAGGTACCCATATAGAATTGATCCATATTTTATCCTCGTTTAAACAATTGAAGGATTATAGTGAATAGGGTAGTACTATATTGTAGTGAAATAAGGGCATTGTGCTAATAATCTTAAGGGTACTAAGTATGTACTTTTCATGGGTACTTTGTGCCCAGTGTCAAGTGACCTACTCAGTGTGTAAACTCATTGTCACCAACCCAATTTATCGCACAATACAAGTGAGCTGCGTAATAATGAGAATGATGAACAATATTCAGTATGTTGCAGGCTATTTAATGTAGCTATAGCAGGCATGTTGACTGTTGGATCTCAAGAAGCGGCCATTTAATGCAACTGTCAACAGGCCTGCTGCAGTTGCATTAAATGGCCGCTTCTTGAGATCCAACAGTCAACATGCCTGCTATAGCTACATTAAATAGCCTGCAACACACTGAATATTGTTAGCCAATAAAAATACTTATAAATCTTCGTATGAAGGACAACTTCTTTGACTTGAAGATGCACATTGACCACCAAAATGGCCAAAAAGACAGTTAAAAATAAACTATTCTCAGTATTTATTAATTATTTCTCTCACTTCTTTAATGCATATCCAATTTCAAATATAATGCATGATGTATATCTGAAAAATGTTTAACCTCTCATTAGAAAAATGAGTGTAATTTGTTTTAATAAACAATGGATAACTCATAAATATCTAGATAAATAGATAGCCTTCGCACATGATCAAGAAATGCACACTGAGGGCACACTCGAGGCCCGCTAAAAGGTCATTATGAGGGCATTGTTTCAAAATGATGTGCAGCCGAGAAAGGTTAACAACTGTACTTAAAACTGTCCCACGTGACTAAAATTTTAATTTGTACCGTCCTGGAAATTGAATTGCCTTCGCTTTCGAATTCTTTGTGTGTGCAAGACGGGGGTTTGGCCTCTTTTACGTCAACGAAGCTGAGCTACAAGGCCGCCCTATTTGCTCCATGTGCGAAGTTAATAACAAATTATATTTTAAACAATGTGATTCTTTTGGAATTAGGCTTGGTGTAATAAACCTAATGGTTAGGAGTAAAAATAATACAATCATTTTGAAATTAAAATTTTAAAAATTATAGAATAAATTCTACGTACTCTCAAAATATGAAAAACATCTTCAAATATTGTTTGTTTTAATTGAGTTTTTAATATGACACTCTAGAAATAAAAACAAGTGAAAATAGCAACAAAGCTACTTATACCTGCCATTTAAAAATAGCTTATAAGTAATTTAATTAACAATTGTATATAATCCAAAATTAAAAATAATTGAATGTAAAAATTGTATATGATATTTATAAACAAATAATACAATAATTTTGAAATTAAAATTTAAAAAATTATAGAATAAATTCTACATAGTCTCAAAATATGAAAAACATCTTCAAATATTGTTTGTTTTAATTAAGTTTTTAATATGCCACTCTAGAAATAAAAATAACAATAACGTGGCTAATAATTTTCCTACTCAATTTTAAGGAAATTTTAAACTATGCACAATACAAACTTTTTAAAATTGAAATAATTTGTAAAATAAATCCTACATACTTTAAAAATAATTGGTAAAATAAATCCTACATACTTTAAAAATATAAAAATGATTAGTTTCAATCTACTTTTTAATATATATTTTTATATATTAGAATTTCAAAATAATATATTCTATTATTTTTAAATTATATATATATATAGATAGATAGATATATATATATTTATCAATTTATAATTTATTATATTTTAAAATAATTTTATTTATATTTAAATTTTATATAATTATATTTTAATTTAAAAAATCATCCTTTTCAACTTAAGAAAATACAAAATTCTAAAACCCAAAGACATTTAACCAGAGTAAAAGTTTGTCACTTCTGAAAATGTAAACAATAATATTAAAGAGGCCCAACTATACACAGATACAAAATTCTAAAACCCAAAGACATTTAACCAGAGTAAAAGTTTGTCACTTCTGAAAATGTAAACAATAATATTAAAGAGGCCCAACTATACACAGGAATACAATTATATAACTTAAAAACCCTTAATAATATTAAACAGGCCCAACTATACACAAAAATACAATTATATAACTTGAAAACCCTTAGAGCAACATGCCGACCCAAAGAAATAGCGTAACAAGGAAAGGAAAGTGTGAATATGGTTGTGAAAATTAATGTTTAAAAGTGTCATATCACTAAGATCTAGACTATTAAAGTGTAAATATCGAATTCCAATGTGAGTTTTATATGGACTTTGATTAAAAAGTGTTAATTTATTTTTCAAAATTGTTCCACCACGACATATCTACTAAAAGTTGTTGATTTAAGTGCATGCACTTGGAAATCCATATGATGTTGGCATGTAGGTAGGCGAAGACTTAGACTGGTAGGCAATAGTTTTTTAAATGAATATTAATAAGAGTTTGAGCCCATTCTGATTTCTAAAAGACCAAGCCCATCGAGGTATGTGAGGTAATCTTTTATTGTTTTTGAAAATTAATGCAAAGATGGGTTGAGTTTGTTTTTTAATGTAGGGTTACAAGTACTATATTCATTTGAGGTGTTGACGTTGTAAGTATTAAGGCTTATTGTACTCTTTTGTTTTGGTTGTTTGTTTGTGTTTGTGGATGGAATTTTTTTATTACTAATAAAACATTTTGGAACTCTATTATCTTTTATGGGAATATTTACAAAACTAATTAATGTTCCCATATGCACAATGAGATTATTAATATCGATTACTATGTAATATATGTGTTATTCAATATCTCAATCATATTACTATGTTATATCTTAAATTTTTATTTGAATAAAACTTAAATTTGAATATTATAAATTTGGTTGATTAAAAAAATGGTTTTAGTTAGTTATTTATAATTTGGATAAGTGAATAGAATAATATAAAATTAACTTGATGTGCATATTTTTCACAGTAATATCAAATTTTATAAATGATTTGACTTTTAATATGTACAAATCTAAATTTTTCGACTTACATATTTAAAAAGGATATACATTGAAAACGTTTTAAAATTCTGGCGTGGTGTGTTGTAGTCTATCTATGATAACTATGTTGTGTAGATGGATTTTTAATGTATGATTCCAACTATCACTATGTACTTCAACCCATCTCTCCAATTGCATTGTCGACTTTTCAAGATTGAACCGACAACGTTACAAATACCAATGCAACCAAACTCCCATTAATCAACTATCAGTGTCTTTATCGATCGTGCGTATAATCGGGATTGTCGACTTTGCAAATTGGATGAACCATGCTACAAATTTTTATCCCACCAAAATTCAGTCTCACAAACATAAACTCACATCAATGACAATTGTATAACATAATCTATAATCTACATCGTTCGTCCCTTAGGTTGCACTGGGCACCAGTAACAATGATTTACTAGGTAGCACTAGCACTGGGAACAACATGGAATATAATTCGAGGAAAATCAACAAGGTACGAGGTGGCTGCAGAAGCTTCACATAGAAACCGACTGGAATGTTAATTAAAAAAAAAACTTAATAACACAAAATAATGATTTAAAGTGTTAAAATATTACAGTATTTATATTTAAATATTATAAAATATAATAAAATTAGAATCTTATAAATTTTTCATTTTGAATTTAAAAAATGTTAATTATGAAAATTTTAAAGATACATAGCTAATAATATAACATAACTTAAATTATGATAAATTTGTAATTTTTTATTTTAAATATGAGAAATGTAATTTTGAAACTTTCACAATTATAAAAATTAATATAGTTTGACAAAATGATCTTAAACAAAATGCAAAAGAAATTGTTTTTTTAATGTATTTTTACATTGTTTTTAAAGGTTAGCACTTGAATATGCCATAGAGAAAAATCACTAATATTTGTCACACCATGAAATAGGTGGAAGTGTTGCCTCATGATTAAGAAATGAAAGTTTTGATACTAAGAGAACTGGGGTTTAATGTGATTTGGTATGCCTATTTAGAAGTATATCCATATGCCAAGTGAGTATTTACTCGATCTTGTCAAGTGCCATGAAAACTACAATGAATGGTATCCTCTATTTTATTGTTACTATTGGAAAATGGTCTCAGGTTATGCCCATTTTATGGAGCAGTAGTGGAAACTCTAAGGGAACTGGAATTACGAAGAGAATAAGAGAAAATGAAGTTTTGGATTTGTAAATGTGTAGATTCCAAGCTCAATAGTAGTCACGCTTGGGGTTTTGGAATGGAGTTTCATAAACCTCTAGATTGCTATTCAATTCTTTGTTGTGTCAATTTTTTTGCTCCATAATTGGGTAGTGCCAAAGGCAAGTATAGGATCTATGATGGATATTTAAATATGGAAAGGAAGGGAAATCATTCACTCAAGAAGGAAGCAACATATGGAAGCAATGCTACCAAGATTGGAAAACCCAAATGTTGTTAAAATGTGCCTAAGAAGAAGGAGCAATAACAACTGACTAGGAGCAAGAAGGAGGCCATGGAAGCCGCTCACCGATACCATAGTAATTTTTTATCTAGACGAAATTAAGGTTGAAGTGGAATCTAGTTAGACAAGAAAATCATATCTAAGAGGGGATGGACTTGAATGGAGGAAGTGGGTGCATTGTTGCTCTAGTGGATGTCAGACATAAGTTTCTTGAGGAGAAGAGGCACACAATTATTTAGGATGGTTGAAATATATTGCCTAAATAAAGGTCATATTGCATATATATTTGAAGAGAAGGGGAACCAACAAAAGGAAGTTTTGAATAATATGGAATTTCTCAAAAGAAAGTTTAATGCTATGATTAAGAATATGGAGACTAGAAGCAATGGTAGTGACAAAAACATTCATGAGACGAGAAACAATATCAAACATATACTCACCTTTATCCATTAAGCTTTGAAGTTATGGTATCATATTTATTGATATTGAAAAAAAATAGAAGTTTTCATATGAAGGAAAAATGTGTTGAAATCTTATTAATATTGAGAGGGGGGGTGAATCAATATTAGCGTAGTTATGAACAATTTTTAACTTCTTATCATATTTAAACTGGAAATTCAATTATGCATCCACATAAACAATAACATTCATCCACATATGCGCAATACATGGAAAACATATATTTTTACGTGGAAACCCAAACGAGATAAACCAAAGAATGCTCTCTTATAATATAAAGATTACATTCATGGAAGCACCAACTTCTGAAGTTCTTCAGCACCAATTGGAAGGAGGCACCAAACCCCTGGTTTTACACGAACTAACCTGAAGGAAGCACCAACTCTTTGATTTACCAGCTTCAATTGGAAGGAGACACCGACCCCTTCGTCCTTGCCCCGTCCTACCACCCTTGTATGACTATAGAATATATTACTGTGTTGTTCTACTAATCTGCTCATTCTTCATATTATATGTTGTTCATTCCATTGTGCACACCTTCTTTATACTATAATGTTGCTATTGCTGAACTATATCACTTACTTCACTTGACCACATAAATGTTTCACATTGGAATTCGTACTTCATAACATTCTACAATTTGCACTTTGGTTCAATATGCCATTCAGGTTTTGCACATCTGCAAACTCAACTGATACTGTGCATCTTCGGCTATGCTGTGCTAAGGTTCTGACTTCGTGCATCTGTATCAGATCAAACTACTCACCTTCTGCTATGCTTCACTTCTGTCTTAGTGCATCTGTCTTAAATCATCTGTGACTTTCTACGTACTATCGGTGATACTGCCATTATGTTCGTATGCACTTGTCTAAGATAAACCTCGTCATACCGCACATCTTATGTTGTGTTGCAACTCTATCTTTGCGCATCTGTCTTAAATCATCTATGACTTTCTGCATATTGTCTGCGACACTATCATTATGTTCTTATGCACTTGAGCATTGCGTGTAGTCCTGCATTTCAATCTTCGCACTACTATCATGGATACACTAGATCATCCTGTGCACCATCAGCAATTCTATTCTTCTATTCGTGTGCACTTGGCTCTTTGCTAAATCATGTTTTTCCGATTCCATGAGCCCTTAATGCCATGATAATTAGAATCTTGCCTAAAATATGTATCTTCCATCCTTGAGCTTACAAGCTTACTTCAACTCTCCAAATTGGCTTTTTATTTATACTTGTCCTACGCGGATGGTATGTCCATAAGGGGGATATATTCCACCTCAACTAAGAAGTTGCAACAACATTGAAAACAAACAAATTGTATGCCAAGCAACAAAATCAGTACAGACAGGACCAAAGAGGTTACAACTTACAAGGTCTAGTAAAGATAAAAATATCACAATTTTAGTCGACATGGGAAGTACACACAATATAATAGACATCAATACAACAAGGAAACTTAATCTTTTCGTGTTTCCCACAAAAGGACTCAGATCCACAACTATTGTTTATCAACAAATAGAAGAAGTGTGAAAATTCCATAAAGTCTCGTTGCAGATTCAAAACTTAAAATTATAGCTCAACTGTTATGCTTTACCTCTCACGGAAGTAGAAATGATATTAGGTGCTGACTGGTTAACATCATTGGGAACCTACTCTACCAACTTACAAAATCAATACATGGAATTTGTTGGTTGTGGATCCTAATCTCGAGATTCAGAGATTTTATTTAGTCATGTTTGTACCCTAGGCTTACTGTACACTTGTTCCCCCACTTTGGGGTTCGAGGGCGAAGCCCCGATAAAATTTGTTGGGTTGTTTTCACCAACAGTTTACGGGCCCATGGTTTTGGGTAACCCGTGGTATTTTCCCATTGTATTTCCCCTATAAAAGAAAGACATTGTAACACGGCTAGGGTTGATGTATTAGGTATTATGCATTGTAAAGATCTCTGAGATCGTGAAGAGAGACTGTGATACAGTGAAGAGGAAGTGCAACGGATGTGCTGTAGGTTGTATCCCTTCATTTGCTAGATAGTATAATAATAAAAACTGGCAATTTTAGTGTGGACGTAGCCCATCTTGAGTGAACCACGATATATTGGTATCTCTCTTGTAATATGTTTGTGTGATTTGTATTTGCATCTTGTTTATTGTTATTGCTTTGCGATCCTGTTTTTCTAACAATTGGTATCAGAGCCGAAGGTCTATTTGGAAAATAAACCCACAGGAAACTAGGGTTTCTGGTTCGAGTGGTAGAAATGGCGAAAGAATGAAAGTTTAAGGTCGAGAAGTTTAATGGCCAAAACTACTAGTTATGGAAGATGCAAATGGAGGACTATTTGTACCAGAAGGATCTATTCCTACCATTGGGAGAGCAAAGCAGACGACGACTGTGAAGGATGAAGAATGGGAGGTTCTTAGCAGAAAGGCACTGGGAACAATATGGTTGTCTCTAGCTTTGTCAATGGCTTTAAATATTTCAAAATAAAAGACAACGGAAGGTTTGATGAGCGCATTGGGTAAGCTGTATGAAAAACCCTCGGCCTCCAACAAGGTATTTCTAATGAAGCGCTTATTTAATATGAAGATGTTTGAAGGTGGATCTGTTGCTGATCATTTAAATTAATTTAATACACTTACAAATCAACTAAGTTATGTAAGTGTGAACTTTGATGATGAGTTTAGGGCTCTTCTAATCTTGTGTTCATTGCCAGAAAGCTGGAATGGCTTGGTCATGGCTGTAAGTAACTCTGTCTCTGGTTCAAACACCTTGATATTTGATGATGTTGTTAGTGTTATTCTTAGCGAGGAAATGCAAATAAAAAGCACAGGTGAGAAATCAGGTAATGTGTTGACCATGGAGAACAGGGAAAGACAAAGGGAGAAAGGAAAGAGCCAAGTTAATCGTGGAAAGTCTAAAACGAGTAGATCCAAGTCCAGACTAGGAAAAATAGAGTGTTGGAACTGTGGAAAGAAAGGACATCTGAAGAAAGATTGCATATCTATAAAGAAGAAAGGAGATGGGCAGCAGGAAACTATCGAGGAAGAAAATGTAGCAGGTGATGTGTTGCAAGATGCTTTGATTCTTGCATTAGATAATACTAGTGATTATTGGGTAGTAGATTCAGGGGCTTCATGTCATCCTACACCCCATAGGAAATATTTTCATGATTATGTTCCAAGCGATTTTGGACATGTTTTATTGGGTGATGATGAGCCATGTAAAATTGTTGGAATGGGTAAGGTATGGATAAAATTTAAGAATGGAATTGATTGGTTGTTGAAAGATGTAAGTCATATTCCTGCTATGAAAAGAAATATGATCTCAATAGGGTAGTTGGGAGATGGCGGCTGTCTATCTACGTTTGGAGAAATGTGGTGGAAGATCACTAAAGGATCAATGGTGATATCAAAAGGAGATAGGGTAGGTACGTTGTATTTATGTCCTCATAATACTGACCATTCTATCTCTTTAGCTTCCACAGGAACATATACAACATTGTGGCATCATAGGCTTAGCCACATGAGTGAGAAGGGGATGCAGATTCTCCACTCAAGGAAGTTGCTTCCAGATTTGAAGCAGGTAAGTTTGGAATTCTGTGAGAGCTGTGTTTATGGAAAACAGAAGAGAGTCATATTTCTCAGGGTTGGGAAACAGAAGAAGAATGAAAAGTTAGAGCTTGTGCATACAGATGTATGGGGACCGACTCAGGTACAATATCTTAGTGGCTCTCATTATTATGTTACATTTATTGATGATGCAACTAGAAAAACTTGGGTTTATTGCATTAGACATAAATCTGATGTGTTTGCTACTTTTAAGAAGTGGAAAGATTTGGTTGAGAATGAGACAGGAAAAAGGTTGAAGTGTCTCAGATCTGATAATGGAGGTGAGTACTGCGGCAAGGAGTTTGATAGTTATTGTTCATAACATGGGATTTGTAGAGAGAAGACAGTCCTATTAACACCACAATAAAATGGTGTGTCAGAAAGGATGAATAGAACAATCGTGGAGCGTGCAAGGTGTATGAGATTGCATGCAGAGTTGCCCTTACAATTTTGGGCAGATGCTATAAATACTATTGTTTTATTTAATAAATAGAGGGCCTTCTAGTGCTTTGGCTGGTGGTATTCCAGAGGAGGCATGGACAGGTAAAAAGGTAAACTACTCATTTCTGAGAACGTTTGGTTGTGAAGCATTTGTCCATATTGATAAAGAAAATAGAACAAAGCTTGAAGCTAAATCCAAGAAATGTACCTTTATTGGATATGGGGTTGATGATTTTGGTTATCGCTTATGGTATTATGAAAATAACAAAATCATTAGGAGTAGAGATGTGATATTCAATGAAAATGTCATGTATACAGATCAGTTGCAAGGAAAGAAACATAAAAAGGAAAACACAGAGTACACAGCACTTGATGAAATTGAAGAAAGTGAAGTTCCAAAGGTGCTAGAAAATCAAGAACAACAGCAAGTATCTGAAACTCCTGCAAGTGTAAGAAGATCTACCAGGTTAAGTAGACTCCTTGAACAATGCTCTCCTTCAATGTATTATTTATTGATGACTGATGCTAGTGAACTAGAATGTTATGAAGAAGCAATGCAGGTGGAAACTAGAAAGAAGTGGGAGCAAGGCGTGAATGAGGATATGGACTCATTGGTAGGAAACCAGACTTGGGATTTGGTTCAGTTTCCTGCTGGTAAAAGAGCATTGCAGAACAAATGGATTTACAAGTTGAAGGAAGAAGAATGAGGCAAGAAGCGGTATAAGGCCAAACTTGTTGTAAAGGGGTTTGCACAGAAGAAAGTTATAGATTTTGATGAAATATTTTCTCCTGTTGTTAAGATGACTTCAATTAGGAGTATTTTAAGTCTAGTGACGGTAGAAAATTTGCATCTTGAACAGTTAGATGTAAAAACAGCCTTTCTCCATGGAGATTTGGAGGAAGAGATATATATGCAGCAACCACAAGGGTATGAGGTCAAAGGGAAGGAGGATTTGGTATGCAGGCTGAAGAAGAGCTTGTATGGCTTGAAGCAAGCTCCAAGGCAGTGGTATTTAAAATTTGACAGGTTTATGACAGAACGAGGTTATAGTAGATGTCATTCTGACCACTATGTTTATTTCAAGAGGCTAGATAACATAAGTTATATTATCTTGTTATTGTATGTGGATGACATGCTTGTTGCAGTGTCTAACATGCAGGAAATAAATGTGCTCAAAAGGAAGTTAGCAAATTCATTTGCGATGAAGGATTTGAGTGCTGCAAAGCAAATCCTTAGTATGAGAATAACAAGAGACAAGAAAAATCGCAAATTGACATTGTCTCAGGATGAGTACATACAAAAGGTGTTGGAGAGGTTTAGAATGCAGAATGCAAAACCAGTTAGTACACCTTTGGCTATCCATTTCAATATAAGTAAAGAAATGTGTCCCAAGACACAAGAAGAGATAGATTACATGTCCAAGATTTCTTATTCATCAGCAGTTGGCAGCTTGATGTATGCCATGGTGTGCACAAGACCAGATATTGCACATGCAGTGGGAGTTGTGAGCAGTTATATGAACAATCCAGGTAAAGAACATTGGAAGGCAGTACAATGGATTCTCAAGTATTTGAGAGGTACTACCACTCATGCATTATGTTTTGGAGGTTCAGACACTATTCTACAAGGATATGTTGATGCAAATATGGCAGGTGATAAGGTTAGCAGGAGGAGCACCACAGGGTATGTGTTTACTGTAGGTGGAACAACAGTAAGTTGGATTTAAAAACTGCAAAAGGTTTTTGCACTTTCAACAACGGAAGCAGAGCATGTTGTTGTTACAAAGGCTAGTAAAGAGATGATTTGGTTGCAGAGGTTTATGGAGGAGCTGGGTAAGAAGCAGAAGGATAGCAGGTTGTATAGGGATAGCTGGATTTCCATTCATCTTGCAAAGAACTTAGCATTCCATTCCATGACTAAACATATACAGCTCAAGTACCATTTTATATGCTATGTTCTGGAAGATGAACTGCTGAAGCTGGAAAAGATACATACTAGCCAGAATCCTACAGACATGTTCACAAAGGTAGTGACCAGAGAGAAACTGCGTTCTTGCTTGGTTGCAGTTGGCCTTCTAGCATGAAGGTGAAGATGAGAAATTTTCCTAGACCAAGTCCAGCAAGTACAACAGCAGTGGAGTTGCTGTGATCAGTCTCCAAGTGGGAGATTGTTGGTTGTGGATCCTGATCTCTAGATTCAGAGATGTTATTCAGTCGTGTTTGTACCCCAGGCTTACTGTACACTTGTTCCCCCACTTTGGGGTTCGGGGCAACGCCCTGAAAAAGGGGGTTCAGGGGCAGCACCCCCGAGAAATGGGGGTTCGGGACTAAGCACCGATTCTATGGTTCAAAAGGTTCTATACCTAAGCAGAAGGAATCTCAGGACGAAAAGGATCCAGATCCTCGTCAGAATAAAAGAGATAATTCTAGATCACACATATCACATCAACATCCACAAAGATCAAGAATAAAAGGCAACACCAATAAATTCAGCTTTGAAGACAAAGCTTCCCTTAAAGGGGGTGGTAATGTAACGAATGTAAAATAATAATTAATAATAGTTCATATTAATAATAAATGATTATTAATTATAATGAGAAGTTGTGACTCCTCAAAAAGGTTAAGCCCAAGCTATATTTAAAGTGGGAAAGCTCATTGTAAATTCATCATAAATCATTCAACATTTCATTTATTTATATATTTTTCAGAGATGTATCATGTCCTTGTGTAACCTCAGATTCGGATTTGCTGCAACACCGATTTTGGTGTTCCATTTGGTATCAGAGCCAGATTGGCTCCTTGGATTTTTCCATGGCTACTCTCACCGCTCATCTCCCACTGAAAACGGTGTTGCAGAAAACCTGAATTCGAGGTTAAACAAGGAGATTATCCATCTCTGAAAAATATATAAATAAATGAAATTTTGAATGATTGATGATGAATTTACAATGATATTTCCCACTTTAAATATAGCTTGGTATTAACCTTTTTTAGGAGTCGCAACTTCTCATTATAATTAATCATCATTTATTATTATTATTAAATATTATTAATTATTATTTTGTATTTATTTATTATTTATATTTTATTATTTTACATTCATTACAATATATATAGTACCATAAATAATAATGCCATATGTTGTTTGTGTAAAATTCAAGCACAACAGATCTATGAAACAAGCACAACAGTTACTAGAGATGAATGTGGCAAATTGTGTGTCAAAACACTGGTGCAAAAGGTTTGCAGCAGTTCATGCATTATCATTAACTCAGATGATGTTTACAATGTGTAACAATGGCGATAATAGCCATGCAATTCAAATCCTAGGGAGGTAATTTGAATTGAATTCATGAGAGTGGCTTACTTGGAAGTTAACCACTTAACTACCATGTAATTGACTCTAACAGACTCTTAAATTGTATAACTGAATTCAAAACTCAACTGAATGCCCAAAATTAGGGGAGGGTGCCTTTCTGAACTTCAGTTAACTAAATATGAGCTGAAATAACACGAGATGAAGTCAAACTAAGTAGGAGGGCGTCTTTCTAACTCCAGTTGGTTGAATATAATAATAAATTATGTCAGTTGGACTAAGTAGGGTGCTTTAGTCATGCAAATCACCTCATTCGGCTCCCTAAATGATGGAGGAGTCCCAGTTAACTGATATTGATAGCCCAGTTGACTCCCCAAATGAAGGAGGAGGCCCGATTCACTAAAATTGATGATCTGTTGATGATGTAAGCACATAATTGAGTCAAAATACTTAGGATAAGTGGAAAATTAGGCTGTGAAGCCCAAATAAATGATGTGTGGTTGGAAAATGCTCCAAAACCCCCCGTTAATCTAATCTCATGTGGTGGAGTAAAATAAAATAATAAAAGGGCCCTGGGAACAAAGGCCATATGTCACCAAGTACAGAAATAATCCAAAAAATGCTCAAAAAATCTAAGTGAGGAAAGAGGGAAAAACCCAGTGGGAAAGAAAACCCCCCCTCAAATTGAACGTTGAAGGATCTAATCTGTCCTCGCCATAATAGAACTCATCCCCAACAGTGAACGAAGGTAAGAGAATTTCTTCTTAGTGAAGCTCTTAGTGAATATGTCTGCAATTTGCTCTTTTGTAGGGCAATATTGCAGTACAATGGTTCTATCATGCAAATGCTCTCGGATGTAGTGCATGTTGATCTCAATATGCTTGGTCCTCTATCTCTGAACCGGATTTGTCGAGATATTGATATCACTCTGATTGTCACAAAAAATGACAGTAGAAGTGGTGCTACCAATATCAAACTATGTTAGAATACCCTACAACCAAACTGCTTGAATGCAAGCATTGACTTCTCCTCGATACTCTACCTCTGTTGAAGATAAGGCAATGGTGGCCTGCGTTTTGCTTGAACAGAAAATAGGCCCTGTTCCAATCATGAAAACATATCCGGAAGTGGACTTCCAATCAATTCTACCACCTTCCCAATCTGAATCAGTGAATCCAACCAAGTCAAGATCGGAATTCGCAGCATAGTGAATGCCAAAATGTCTCCTACCCTGCACATAATGAAATATCCTTTTGGATGCCTTCCAGTGAATCTCATGGTGATTCTGCATGTACCTTGACATATCACTCACGGCATAAGAAATATCATTCCTAGAGTGTGTCATATACAAAAGACTTCCAATCAATTGTCGGTAAAGTGTAGAATCACCATCCTCAAGACGGATTCCTTAGAGGAATGGGAATGGTTTCGCTTTACATTATGCCATATTGAACTTATGTAGTAGTTCAAAAGAATATTTTGATTGGGAAATAATGATACCATCAAAATTATGAGTGATCTCGATACCAAGAAACTGCTTCAGCAGACCTAAATCACTCATATCAAATGCTTGGTGTAAAGTTGTTTTTATAGTGTCGATTAAAGCAAGAATGCTTCCTGTAATCAATAGGTCAAAAAACATAAAGTAAAATGATCAAAAAATTACCTTCATGCTACTATAGATACACATTCAGATCTGATTTTCATCTCGCAAAATTTTGCGACATAAGAAAGGAATCCATCTTTGCATACCAAGCCGTGGGGCCTGTTTTAAACCATACAAGGATTTCCTTAATCTGCAAACAAGTATCAGATATGATATGTACAACCTTTGGGATGCTTCATGTATATCTCTTCTTGAAGATCCCCATGAATAAATTCACTCTTCACATCCATGTGGTGCACCTCCTAGTGCTTGGATGCATAAATTGCCAAAACTAGCCGGATTGAGTCCATTTTTGCAACCGATGCAAAAGTTTCTGTGTAGTCCACACCATGGACTTGTGAGAAGCCTTTTTCCACCAATATTTCTTTTTATTTTCAATTTGAACCAACATAAACCTTGGTTCAGTAGACCCATTTGCATTGAACCAATTTCCTCCTAGGTGGAAGAGAAACTAGCTCCCATGTTGCATTTTTCTGAAGATAATTGTACTATCTCGGTGGGAATGGTAGTATGATTTAGGATCTGAACCAATCATCAAAAAACAAATTTTGGACAAAAATGGATCAGCATATGAAAGAGCCATACCTTCTCTTTGAAAGTATGCTCCGGTTCTTCTTGGATTGGCAGGATTTCCAATGTTAGAACTGACAGATGTGAGAGTCTTTTCTTCCCACTTTGGAAACTGAGGGGGCTCATATGGATTTGAATCTGAACCTGATATTTCATGTTCATTAATACCAGACATAATATCATAAATATCAGAACATAAACTTTCAGTATCTTCTTCTGGAAGAGGAAGCAATTTGGCAGTTTCTTCCTCCACTAGTTGTAGATCATGAAGTGGTTCTTCAAATTGGACACTTCTCTCGATGAATATTATTTTGGATATGATATCCATGGGTTTGTGTTCTTTGGATTATTCATCATATCCAATGAGGATGCACTCAATACTTTGTGGTTCCAAATATATTCCCTTCTCAATCGGAATTCTAGCCCATGCAGTGGACCCGTAAACCTTGAGATGTGACACATCGGGCTTGTGACCAGTGTATGCTTCGAAAGGAGATGTACCTTTGACAGATGAGTGTGGAAATATGTTATAAATGTATGCAGCAATATTCATGGCCTCATCCCAAATATTTGAATCCAAACCTTTCGACTCAATCATACAAGTAGCCATCTCTTTTAATGCTCGGTTTTTCCTCTCCGCTACACCATTCTGCTGAGGTGTGTAGGGGACTGTGTGCTGGATTTGGATTCCATTTTCTGCACAAAGTTGCAGCAGCTCTGATTTGATAAATTCTCCAACATTATCATATATAATAGCTTTGATCTTTCTCCTAGTGGCAGTCTCAACAGAAGCCTTGAAATTCTTGAACCTTTCAAGCACTTCAGATTTGTTCTTAAGAAAGCAGACCCATGTGAATATGGATAATTCATCAATGAATGTCATAACATAAATTTAGCCATTCATGGAGGGATTTGTTAAAGGACCACTGATATCACTGTGAATCAGCCCCAAAATACAAGAAGCTCTGCTAGCTTTTCCTCGATCGAACTTGTGCTCAGGATGCTTTCCAATGATGCAACCCTTGCATATCCCTTTTGAGGATTTGATGTTTGGAAGGCCTTCAACCATGGAATTATTTTGTAGCAGCTGCAAATATTTATAATTTAGGTGTCCAAACCTCTCATGCCATAGACGTCTAACCTCATTTCCTTGAGTCAGAAAGGCACTTGGATTTGAATATGGAAAAAAGTGAGAGAACTCATAGGTTTTAGCAACATGATTTGGATTGCCTATTGCAATGCGTTTTTCGTTGCTAATATCAGAAATTTCAACATCATTAGGGCTGAATACAAACTTCTTGGGAAAACCAGTATGTGTCATCTAGTACACAAAAAGCAGGTTCGAAGCTAGAGAAGGAACATAGAGAACATTTTGAAAACTGCAATGTTCTAAATGAATAGTACCTTTGCCTTTCGATGAAATTTTTGAATCATCTCCCATGTGGATGGAGATGCATATGTCAGAATCTAATGATGAGAAGGAGTCTTTGCTTGAAACCATGTGATTTGAAGCTCCTGAATCTATGAGAAGATTTGTTGAATTCGAAACACTTTCCATGAGTGCATGACCTCTTTCTGGATTATCATTATTGTCCTTCTTCCTTGAGCCATCTGGAAGAGTGATATTGTTCTTCTCCAAGAGAAGGGCCATATGATAAATATTTTTCTTCATGCATGAGCTTTCAGGATGAAATCCCCTGCCACAGTAAGAACAATTTTTCTTCTCCTTGCCCTTTTTCTTGTCTTTTCTTGAACCTGAGGACTCATCTGACTGCTTGGTATTCTCCTTCTTCTTGGGATGATCAAACTTGGTCTTCTCTTTCTTTTGATTTCCTTTAGCATTCGTAGCCTTGGGTCCTCCAGCAAATAGGGCTTGATCTTTGGAGGATCTCGTGGACCCCATCCGAACAAGCTTGTCATGCTCTTTTGTTAAGGACTCAATGAATGCAATCAAGGATGGCATCTTCCAATTTAGAATGGTGATTTTTCCTGAATGGAAGGTAGAGACAAACACTGAATAATATTCTCCTAGTTTCGAAAGGATTGAAAGGATTAATTGATCATCCTTATTCTTGACACCACATTGCTTCAACTGAAGCACCAAATGCTTGAAATTGGTGAAAAACTCATTGATGGTTTCGAAATTCTTAGGATTTAGGGAAATCAGTTCATTCTCCAACTGATAAGCCGTCATATCATCCCGCTTGCCAAAGAGTGTGGCAAGTTGTTCCCATACTTCTTTTGGAGTCTTCAATCCGCTGAGATGGAAAATAAGATCTTTCGAAATATATATACATAAGAAACCATAAGCTTCATCAATCTTATTGAAGAACTTGGACTTCTATATGGATGCATTAGGCTCTGATTCTGTGCCCATAGTAACTCAGTAGAGTCCTTTGGATCGCAATACAATCTCTATATCATCCTTCCACTGATGATAGTTTAGAGTAAGAAGATATTTTGAAGAAGAGTCCATCTTAGCTATAGCGAATGCAATAGGAGGCTGTGATAAACCTTCAATAAAAAACAAACAAACAATCTTTAGGTTGGCAACCTGCACTTTTCAAGTTGCATCACACCCGACATAGCCTATCAAGCAAGCTTGATAAGTCAAATGCACATTATCTAGGATTTATGTGGAAACATTTCAGCTTCTGGTGTAGTGTTGGAATATTTTTGAGAAAACTTGCTCAATATTCATTTGAAGAACTCTGTAGAATAGTTTCCTTGTCCTGCCATGGCTCTCATACAATGTAAAATTCAAGCACAATAGATCTATGAAACAAGAACAACAGTTACTAGATATGCATGCAGAAAATTGTGTGTCAAAACACTGGTGCAAAAGGTTTGCAGCAGTTCATGCATTATCATTAACTCAGATGATGTTTACAATGTGTAACAATGGCAATAATAGCCAAGAAATTCGAATCCTAGGGAGTTCATTTGAATTGAATGCATTAGAGTGTCTTACTTGGAAGTTAACACCACTCGGCACATCAGTTGACCAGTTAACTACCATGTAATTGACTCTAACAGACTCTGAAACTGTATAACTGAGTCTAATTGAATCCAGAACTCAACTGAATGCCGAAAGTTAGGGGAGGGTGCCTTTCTGAACTTTAGTTAACTGAATATTAGGTGAAATAACACCAGATGAAGTCAAACTAAGTAGGAGAGCGCCTTTCTGACTCTAGTTGGCTTAATATAATAGTAAATGTTGTCAGTTGGACTGAGTAGGGTGCTTTGGTCTTGCAAATCACCTCATTTGGATCCATGAATGGTGGAGGAGGCCTAATTAATTGATATTGATGGCCCAGTTGACTCCCCGAATGAAGGAGGAGGCCCAGTTCACTGAAACTGATGATCTGCTAATGATGTAAGCACATAATTGAGTCAAAATACTTAGGATAAGTGGAAAATTAGGCTGTGAAGCCCAAATAAATGATGTGTGGTTGGAAAATGCTCCAACAGTTTGATTTGATATAGTAAAAGGACATCACACTCAGTGCACCAAGCATAACCTTTATACACAATTTATAATAAGTTGTAGATTCCATTATCTAAAATCGATATTCATCTCTTGAATAAATCTATAACTCTTCTCTAAAATATACTCATGTGATCCTTATTTGGTTTTATTTTAACTTTTATGAATGAATGAATATTGTCAAAGTTAGTTGGTAATATTTAGTATACAAGGTTTTATGCTCACTTGGTAGTTTATTTGGTTTTGTTTTAATTTTTATGAAAGGATGTTGTAAAGTTAGTTGATAAAATTAATTTAATATGCAAGGTTTTATATTTGTGAGGTTTGAACCAAGGGAGGGGTCTCATTTAAGATTATTATTAATAGCAAAAAAAAAATCGAGGAAATTAATCACGAGAAACCCTCAAGGCACTCCCCCTCATTTTTAGGATGGTACACGAGGTAAAACATTTGGTTTCAATATTGGCACTCAACCCTTCCATGTACTCTGGTTGGTATCTTCCCTTTCCAATCCTCTCAAGGTCTCTCTGTAACATCCCCTCCTATCATACCAGCATGATAGAGAGGATCGTGATGCTAAAACCGGGCATCTATCCCCATACGAATTTAACTAAGCATTCCCATAATATAAAAGTCATATGGAATATATGACTATAAGAAAAACACAGCGGAAATAATATCAATTACACATTCATCATTCATTCAAGATATTCATTAGATAAATAATTGCAAAGTTAAGCACAAGAAAATACTTATCTTAACAAAGTAGTCCCAAGCAACTGGCTATGCAACTGCAACGTTCCACCCAACCATAGGCCAGTTGTGCTTATCAACCTCTTGATACAACTTCCACCCCCGAGATGGGCATGATTTCTACAAGGAACCAGGGAACAACAGACTCACACATAGCCAAGCATACACCAAATTCAGCCAAGCCAATCAGCAGTTGGGTTTATCAGGCTGCTAGGACATGGAAAGGAAGAATTGCTAAGCTAGTGAGCTCAACCACAGAGCTATGGGCACCCCTCCCAGATCTATTTAGCTTGGCACCCACAATGCCTACACACCCAACACAATGAAGTATTCTCTTCACTGCCACACAGTTCCTCAAGCCATACCTTCCTCTCTAGTTCTCTCAGGGTGTGCATAGAAAAGTAGCCAAAGCCCTCTTGATCTTCTTGAGAGGTTACTCCCTTCACTAGGTTTATCAAGCCAATTCTGTCCACTACCACTCCCAGTTTCTTGCTCACAGATTCAAATCAAAACAAGGATGCACATAACAACAAAACTACACTTGCTGAGCATGAGAAAAACGTTTCAACAGTGGGATGCATGAGATGGGGTTTCCTGAGCTTCAGAAAAACGTGGGAAGACCCAAAACGTATTGGCAACTGGGAAAATTCGACTGGGAGAGCAAAACCCATTCCAGAAAAATGCCCCAGGGGAAAAAACGACCTCTCCCTCAGTCCCAAATCGTGTCCCTCCTTCCCCATCTACTGCACACTACCAAAAACGAGTTCCTGGGCATGGAAAACGCAGGGTTATGGTGAAAAACGTGAGGATAAATTCCAGTGAGCTCAGTCTGCGTGAGAGATGAAAGACTAACTGTTCAGAAATGGCTTTGGGCACCATTTCGTGGGTGTTTTCTTGCCCAAGGAGACAAAACACGATTTTCCAAGTTGATGGCTTGCCCATACACGAAATTGGCTTCCATGCCTCTTCATTCCCAAGGAATTAACTGCCTCAACCAACTCTTGGAAGAATTAAATGATTGGGTCCATAACCCAAAATGGGTAGTTGGTGGTTTATGGGTTTCCTCATTGACACATGGATTAATACCATTGGCTCAAGGGTTTGAATAATTTTCCTCCCTTTTCCTTGTAGAATCATGCCCCATCTCTTTTGTTGCATTGCATAGTCGGTTGTGGGTTTTTCATTAAAAATTTGTAATTACATGATGTCTTATTTGCATTGTGCCTATCTAGCACAAGAACCATAGGCATCTATTCCTTTAATCGCCGATACATAAAATGCTAAATCATGGTGGGGCCTTGGCCTTGAGCTCCTCACCATGATCAAATTACAATATTTACATCATTTACGATTTAATACAAAGGGGGTCAAAATGGGGACATTACACTCTCTTAGATTGGAACTATTCTTGCATTTTTGGTATCTCAATCTCCTCTAAGTGAATTTTATAAGCTTTCCAAACCTTTTCATGATACACATGGAAGGAATGGGTAGAGGAGAGTGTGGAAGCAAAGGTAGGATATGAACTTCTTAACCTCATGTTAAACAAGAGGCAAGGGAAGCAACAACTACATACTAGCATCAAGTCCTAGAACATATATGTAACACACCCAAATTCCTTGTTAGTATTATGAGGAAATGGGTAGTAATTTTGTTTTTCTTGCATCGTTCAATAGACAATTGCGTTAGCCATTATGATCATTATTCACCATATTTTAAATATTCCCCATTCAATTTCATATAGACCCATTTAAAATGAGATTCATTAAACCTAACCAATGTTTATAAGACGACATCATTATCTAACCATCCCCATGAAAACATGACATTCCAAGTTCATTAACAATATAAAATCAACCTCTTAGGGAAACATAGAAGTAACATCTATATAAGTACAACATTCATATTAATGATATCTAATAATATTCTTCTTAATAAATCTATGATCAATGCATATTTCCTACATCCTATGCGAGATTAGTTAAGAAGTTTAAGAACAACAAAACTATTTAATAACATAAACCAATTATTTTAGTCATTTTATCGATCTGCATGATCAATGTCCCGGAATATGCATACACCAAAATCATTTTGATCACATAATAGGTCTTACCAGAACAATGGACCAATCTTCATACCATGGCTATATCAATTTCTCCTGCTCAATCATAACATTAGCCATTTCAAAGTATTACTCCTTTCAACATATATACATTTCTTCTACATGGAATACTACACTAGCTATCATTGCGTTAGTAGCATTAATCAACCGAAATCAATATGCATTGTTCTTTAGAGTAAATCCCATTATCATTAGACTAATATCATGAATCACCTAAACACAAAATGTTCCACCATAACACAAATCATTAATACAATCAATATAACACAACAACAACGTAAGTGAGTACAATCAATTAACAAAGGTAATTCATGACAATATTTACATGTATCATTAATATAACATCTCCCAAAACTATGCAACAATGAAAATACTTATCTGGATCCATATAGACTATGCGACTGAAGACATGACTGCAACTTTCCACCCAACCTTAGGTTCTCTGTCCGACGTATTTTTTTCCACCGAGAGACCACCCCCGAGCTGGGAAATGAATCCACTAGGGTGGA
The DNA here is from genome assembly GCA_027924585.1 of Larix kaempferi. Taxonomy (NCBI): domain Eukaryota; kingdom Viridiplantae; phylum Streptophyta; class Pinopsida; order Pinales; family Pinaceae; genus Larix; species Larix kaempferi. Next base: position 7,870,862 of record BSBM01001329.1, read on the forward strand.
GGAATTTCCGAGAACCCTTCCTTTAATCTCTCGTCACACTCTAAGAGTTCTCGATCGCTTCAATAAATAAATTAAAATATAGTGTTCCTAATATAGATATAAGGCATGTGTTCAATTTGGTCTCGCCAACTTCTTTTAGAAATCATTTAATCAAAGAATATACATATTAGGAAGCATATGATTAATTCCTCAAAGGGGAATCTCTCAGCTTCTTCTTGCTATCAATTAATGTAAATAAAGCGATTATATTTCATGAAGCATGGGATCGATTTAGGATCGCCCAGCTTCCCATTTGCATTTATTTAAATAAAGCATATGCGGATCTTATGAAACCTAGGATCGTTTCCCCAATGGGAAACCCAACTCCTTTGCTCTTAATTAAAGATATAGTAGACATTTAAAAGGGGCATGGCCCTTTCCTCAAAATTGCTCTGAGGATATTGGGTCGCACCCATTTTCTAGCTATTTACTAGTTAAGTTGCAAATAAATTATATCTCATAATTAAATTTAAACAGGATGAGGTGATGCATTATCACAGGTTTTGAATTTCTATAATAAACCCGAACTATACAATTAGAGGATCAAGGTGTAATCTTGGGATGCGCCTCTTGGGCCACCGAGGTAGCAAGAAAACAAAAGATCATACGATGCATAGATAATACTATGTCAAATGATATACAAAGATTTCTCCTATTACAGAGAACGATACATATGAGGAAATGTAATCTATTAACAAGTATGCAATGCCCTCTCTTATACCAGAGGTCGGTTAGATAACAGAGATCGGTATAGGTAAGTATTGGTAACTTTCTCTATGAGTGTGTAATGTTCACTCTTTAGCAGAGATCGATTTAGATATGGGTTTCTCCCATAGCAGATTCGATCACTAAATGGGATGGTAACTCCGTTTAACCAATATGCAAATGATCAATCTTATCATAGATCGATTTTGATATAGATCACTCTCATAACAGAGTTCAATAACTATATGGGATGGTACTCTGTTAACCGGTATGCCAATGATCGATCTTAGCATAGATCGATTTGGATATGGATTGCTCCCATGGCAGAGTTCGAATGGGATGGTAACTTTGTTAACCAGTATACAAGATATCAATCTATATCATATATATATATATATATATAATATGCAGACCACATAAAACTTAGGATTGATACCCAGCAAGCATTGAAATACAAAGGTAGATCATGCATACCATCAAGAAGCTTGGGATTGAACCCAACAAACATTGAATTACAAATTTAGACCATGCAGAGCTTGGGATCGATACCCAGCTCTACAAACAGAGAAATACAAATAACGTATACTATGCAGAGCTTGGGATCGATGCCCAACTCTTCAAACATTGAAATATATATAAGGGAATTCAGTAAACAATGGGATAAACTCTCCCATTCAATGCAGATAGAAAAGAATAATGTAAATCATAAAAAATGATCATTGGGGTCAAGCTCCATTGGAACTGACATGTCCCATTCCAGTGCATAACAAGAAAGGTTATTATCTGAGGAAGAGGATCAGGGTCGAGCTCTTATCTTGGCTCATCCCCCTCCTCTTCAATACCTCCACCTGTATATCACCCACCAAGTTCGCCCCCCCCCCCCTCATGGATTTGGCCTGGTAGCTTAAATAGGTAAAGGATTTGTCCTTTGGAACTCACGCTCGCTCACCAAAATAGAGAGATATGCACCCCCCTCTTTAAGATAACTGGCACTCAGAAAGGGATCCGAGAGAAGAGATCGCTCCCCTTTGTCTCCTAGTGGTCACCTAACCAAATGATTTTCCATTATATCCAAAGACTAATGAAAATTCCCATCGCCCTCCATTATTTTATTTTATTTTTATTGGATAATTACTAGCTATTATTTAGGATCTTTTAAATCTTATATAGGATAATCAATCATAGTTTCATTATATACATATATATACGCTTAATTTATTTCCCCTAAAAGTGATAAGTTAGTTATTAAGCTTTTAGGCTAGTATGTATAAGTTGTTAAATAGCTAGGTAAATCTTAACACTTCACCTTATTTTTTTCCCATGCCCACGGCACCATGATGACAGCTTGTCATCATCAATTTGATTCTTAAGGTTTCTTAGGCAATAACCTCTCCCCCTAGTGGATTCTTTTCCCTGTCGTTTAGTCGCGTCAATAACCTTCTATTTCCTAGATCTATTATTAACCATTAAAACATAGGAAATAAATAACAATTCCTACAATGTTTATTGGTGGGACCTTGGCCTTGAGATCCTCACCAGAAACCAATATATAGTTACGTTTTCAGTTAGAAATAATAGGGGTAAAAGAGGGATGGTACAATATCCAATGGAAAATCGATCAAGTTGAGGAATAGTTGAATGTAGACAGGGACTGCATCCAAAAAGAGGAGGTAGAAAAGGATATGCAAAAGTGGGTCCTTGATGTTGGCACCTTGTGCACTTAGGAAACCAAATATTTTAAAACATTTACTTACTTGTAGATGAAGGAATTAATGGGAAAGGTGTTGTTGGAAAAGCATGAGGAAAAAAATGAGATTATGTTACAACTGGAGAACCTTAAGACTCAACTTCAAAAACAAAATGCCAAGGTAGACATCATTGCTAAAATTGCCTCTTATCATTTCAGGTCACAAATTTCCCCAACATGAACATCTTGCCTGCTAGCTATAAATGTATTTACCTAGTGTTAATTAGTTATCCGTATACTCTAGATATGTGCACTTTCCTACTAATACAATTTTGCATGTGACAAACCTACATTTTGATATTCTTTTCAATACAATTCATAGCAACTTAAGGACAAAAAAACAAGGTATCAATTTTAAATTAAATAAAATATTACACATCTCTTCTGTATAAAAAATACCTATAAAAATAATTATTAAAACAGTTAAAAATACAAATAGTAGTATAGTTTTTTTAGTTTTTATATACGGCATATAAATCAAACATTGATGATTTTCTTTTTTTGGTAGCGAGATTAAACGTATAGATTATTGACAATTTCATTTATATTTGTTGGAATGAATATATGTAATTAGAATATCTTTTTATAATGATATTTTTAGGAAACAAATAAATATTTTAACAAATTCCTATTAAAAATAAAATCTATAATATATTATTCATATAATAAAAAATAATTATACATTATTTATATAAATAATAATAATTGGGAAATAATTTAATATCATATTTCAAAATAAAAAAATTAATGATAATAAAATATTTTTTAAATAAAATTAATGTTAATAAAATAATTTGAAATAAAATTGAAATAGATTTTAACAATTTATCACATTTTAAAATGATAGACTTGAAGTCGGGAAGAAGGAATCTTAACAATTTGATTTCCGAGATTATATCTCATAATAGAATGCAACTTTATAACTTTCTTTTAATAAAAAACAACATGTTCAAGCAAATCAAATTGTATTTTAGTATTAAAGACTGCACGGATTCTAAGTTGGTATTAAAAAACTACAAATAATGTAAGTTAATGTCAAAAAATATTTGGCAGTGGACAAAGTCAATTTCTTGCCGGCAGTATTAGGCAACTGCATGTAAAAATTGCATCAGTCATCATGCCAACATAGCAAAAATTAAAGCTTTAATATAGTTCACACTAAAGAGATTTCTAAGAATATTTGTGCGTGCTCAACTCTGAATATTCAAAGAAATTGAAGATAATTTTAGGACAATGAATGTCTCCTCCATATTCTTTTGTGAAGAGTTTCTATCATTTGGAAATGGGTCAACGAGTATTCTCAACTGAAACATTGTCAGACCCACTACACTGTTCTTCTCTAACAGACATATTTCTATTTTTGGACAACTGAAACTGATAACTAATCCTGGAGATATTCTTCCAACCATTGCTCCATGTGGAACTACTCTTCTATTTACAAATTTTATCCATGTGCTGCTGCAGTAAATCGTAGAAGTGTTGAAGCTTGTCAAAATATTCTCTTAGTTTTTCGATTTCCAATGATTGGAGGAGTCATTGTTAATATAGTCACTTTGTATCTGGGAAGGATTCTCTCCCCTAGTGCACTCATGTGATTTACATTTCCCTTGCATACCCGGTCATCTTCGTGGCATTTCCCTTGCATACTTGGTCATCTTCGTGGCATTTTTTCTTCCATGGTTTCCCATTTCTAAGCTTCATCTGCTCGCAGAAAAGAACATGCAACACCGTTCGAATGGGAAGTCGTTCATTCTGAGAGGCATGAGAACATGCATCAGCGAGAGCTTCTGATAGTTCATTAATAGACGAAGTTTTCTCCTCTCTGCCTCAGATAATCCTAGATGACTGTCAAACAAAAATCAGACACTAACAAATTAGATCTTTTAATGAGCATTATTTAAGATGAACGTGATACACAATATATGAAATTAACGAAATGCATTGGTGGGATAAAATTTTGAGATGCGGACTATGCTTCTTAATCTCTGGTCGCTCACCCATCATATTTCTCTTTCATGCTAGATTTGGAAGACCCTCAACGAAGTGAAGTCGGGTCAAATCCACCAGTCATAGTTTTGAAACTGGGTATGATGCAAATGATGGAAAAGGTTTTCAATGGGCGGGAAAATGAAGATGATTTTCGATCATAGCAAGTCAAATTCAAATTCAAATTTAAATGAGTGCGCCTATTGAGAGGTCCACTCGAGATTGATGTCGTGATGCGGTGGAGATGATATTCCGTGAAGATAGCTGAGGACATAGGGACAATCGATTTCATCTTTGTTGATGGGAAAATTTATGGGGGCATACACCAAGATGCATGCAGTAGCATGGGCATGATGCATCACGATAATGGATGATGGAATTCTAATGGGCGATCTCTAAGAGGAAAGCCGACAAACAGATAAGGGAATGGAGACGGCGGAGGAAAACGCCATGAGGGGGGATCGACTCTCAACGTTGCAAATCATCGAGAGAATATCCCACTCCTTAAGGATGGTTTAAATAATATAAAGGAGAATATTACAAATGGGAAAGGAAAGGACATCACGTTATTCAAAAACTTGAATACCGAACCCTTCATTTCGGAAAACCAAAACCTTTAGTCATCCTTACGTTTTGGTGAGGTTAAGAAGGAAGGTGATCTGGAGAAAGGATCTAGTGAGCTGAGGACTTCTGAACTTAAGTATTTTCATACCATTCTAGAGAGTGGATGTGGTGATCTGAGGAAATTTGACCATAAGATAGCCTAAGAGGATTGTGCAGTAGATGAAGATGTTCACATTTTAAGAAGTAGTAGGAAATGAAAGATGGTAAGGAAAACATTCAGAGTAAAATTGACCACAGGGGAGGACTTAAGTGTGGAAAATATCATGGAATATACAGGTAAGACCCTTATTGGGAGATTTTATGGAATTAAAATATTGGAAAAAAATCTAAAAGTCTGGTTAGAAAAAAATTGGGTTCCTTTGTTGCATTATTGTCTTAGTTTTCATATAATGACAAGAGGATGGATGAGTTTTAAACTTCAAAATGGGGAGGATGCAGTGAATATGATGAATGAGCACTGGATGTGGGGAAATTCCTTTTTAGCACTCAAACTGTGGAATCGATGTTTTGGTCCAAGGAGAGAAACAACCAGAAAGGCTCCTGTCTAGGTTAAATTCTCGGGACTCCCTTTAGAGTTTTGCAATGATAAGGTTGACAGAATTGGTGAATGTAACTTGGGAATACTATTTACATGGATCCGTCGTATAAATTCCATGCAAGAAGAATAGTAGCAAGAGTACTAATCTCAACGGATTTTTCTAAAGGTTTACCAGAATCTATGGATATCGAAGCAAGGAATTTAATCATGAAGCAAAACATGGACTATGTTAACAGACCATTCAAATGTGTGAGATGTGATTTATATGGACATGTCTTAATGGAATGATCATTAACTTTTAAGAATAAAATTTGGATGAGGAAATTAAAAAATCCTGCCAATTCATTAATGGAAATTGAGGAGTGGGAAGAGGAAGAAACCTATAAGAACCAAAACCCTCAGGATATGAAATATGGTAGCTTGAAAGGCAGGGTAAATCCTTCTGAGGAAAGGATAAAAGAATCCTTAATCCAATCTTCTCATACCCAGAGGGAAGGACCTCGAATTGAATTTGAGGAAAAATTGGTGTCTGCTAAAGAGATATCAGAGGTATTGAACAAATCCAACTATCTCACAGATCCAGAAGACCAGCAAGGGTCGGACCCAAAGGGAGAATTTAAGGGAAAATAGAATAATTATTTGAAAAATGATGGATTGGAAAATCTTAAAGAAGGGTGGAAAGATTCTTCAAACACTATCCAGGCTCTTGATTTTATACAAATTTTTCCAGTTGACCTAGAGATAGAGCACAAGGAAGTATCAAAGAAACCTCAAAGTATGGAGTCACCCAAAGAGAATTCTACTGAAAAAAGGTAAGGATATTGATTCCGCCTTTGTTTCTGATTTAAAAAAGAATTTGGGTGAATTGGAAAAACTAAGTTTAAAAGAACAGTGTCAGGGGAAGGGAGGATTTGATAGTTCTTTTACCTGTAAATATCTGCGGACTCATAAAAGATTGATTAGGTGTTTATCCCCTAGGAAGAGTCTCAAACTGACTTCTGGAAAGCCTAAGGTCAAATGGGACGACAACAACCCTTACAAATTAATATTTAAAGGGTCTGTAAGGATAGAAAGAGGTATTGATTATGTAGGGTTAGGGTTTAGGGAAAATAGACTGATCTAGGTCTTTTAAGAAGGATGTTCCTCTTAAGTTATCATCTCGAGCGCTTAGAGAAAAGACCTTGGTAAGGTTTCCCTCATGAAACTATTTTCTCTAAATTGTCGAGGGTTTCCCAACAACCTTAAACAACTTCCGCTGGTAAGCTTAGGAGAGATTCATAGACCATATATCTTAGTAATTCAAGAGACAATATATAATGGATGACTTTTAGTAAACAATTTGAAAAAGAAGCTTTTGGGATGGGCCTTTCTTTGGGCGGATGGAAAAGGTTTGTCATGAGGTTTATTGATAGCGTGGAAGGAGGAATTGGAGCTAATCAATTCCTTATTTGTGGTTTCTGGCTTAGGGACTTCCTTTAAAAGCATGGAATTTAAACTACATTTTACTCTCCTAAACCTCTATGGACCATACAATCAATAAGTAGAGTTTTGGGATAAAACCTTTGGACTAAGTCTTTTAGAAAATCATTTTTTATATTTTAGCAGGGGACTTAAATGTTACTCTCAGTAGAGAAGAGGTATGCTGTCAAAGAGCTAGATCAGATCCACTACAAGATTATTTTCAGTTTAAATTGGAAGCCTTTGATATGATAGATATTGAACCTAAAGAACTTAAACCGACTTGGTTTAACAAAAGAAATGGAGAGGCTGCAATAGCCAAAATGTTAGATAGATTAATCTTATCAGGGTCTTTAATGAGGAAAGTTTAAATATGTAGGTCATGGAGAGTGACAGGTGGAGGTTCTGATCACCTCTGAGTGATGTTTCAGATGGAAAAGGGAGAAAAAAAACCGACAACTCCTTTTAAATTTAATCCTCATTGGATAAAGAATCCATATTTTGTTACTTTGATTAGATTAAATTGGAAGGATTTCGACCCTAATCTGGATCAGTCCCGTAGTATACAATTTGCAAATGCTCCGAGTAATGTGAAGAAACTAGCAATTAATTGGTCTTTAAAGGAGTTAAAGAGAAGATATTTAAGACTACAAGCTACAAAAAATAAGATTGATGATATTTACTATAATAGTACATGTATTTTTAGTGAAGAAAAAGCTCAAGTCCTTGTCGAGTTGGAAAATACTAAAAATGGTATTCTTAGGAATAACGAAGCTGATAGCAGAATGAAGAGCCAAGCACTTTGGTTGGCATTGGGTGATGAAAATACTACCTATTTTCATAAGTTTTCCAATCATAGAAAAATAAAAAAATACTATAATTTTGGGAAGTGAAGAAAAAAGATGGGGAAGCAGTTAGAGGATTTGAAAAACTATTTGAAGAAGAGGTGAGTTTATTTAAATAAATCTATAAGGAGCCAGAAGAAAATAATTTACCAGATATAGTTAAATCCTACTCCCTCTTTCCAAAAGGGATAGCAAATGACGATAACTTAACTCTGTACGCTTTAGTTAGAATGGGTGAATTGGAAGCAAAATTGGGAAAATCTAAAAAAGATAAAAGTCTAGGGCCTGATGGCTGGACTTTAGAGTTTTTCCTTTTCTTTCTAGATTTACTAGGGTCAGTTTTGTTGAAAGTAATAGAGGACACAAGGACAACAGGTAGAATGCTTCCATGTTTTAATACAACCTTCATAGTGCTTATTCTAATAGTGGATAACCCAATTTCCTTAAGGGACTTCAGACCAATCTCTCTTTGTAATGCATTGTACAAAATAATTTCCAAGATAATAGCTGAAAGAATCAAACCATTTCTCTCAGTCAATATCTTGCCGGAACAATTTGGTTTCTTAGAAGGGAAGAATATACTTGAAGCAGTAGGCACTGCTCAGGAATGCATCCATACTATAAAGAGTAAATATATGGCAGTTGAGGTGATAAAGTTTGACCTATCAAAGGCTTATGACAAGACCAGTTATTTATACACAAGGTTAGTATTAATTCAATGTGGTTTTTTAGTGAAATTGGTGAACTGGATTTTGGCATGCATGACCACCGTCTAGTTTGGTTTATCTTAAATGGAGTATCCTCAAAATTCTTTGTTCCACCCATAGGTTTGAGGTAGGGATGCCCAACCTCTGCCTATATCTTCCTGATGGTCATGGAGGGCTTGAGCATATCTTTACAATGGGAAAAAGTAAACAACAAAATTCAAGGAATAAAATTTCGAGAAGAGGTAAGTGTAACTCATACTCTATTTGTTGACAATGTCTTATTATTTCATGGTAATTTAGAAGAAGACCATAAAAAAATTAAAGAAATTATGGACCAGTTCTGTAGAGTGTCAGGGATGGAAATTAATTATGGTAAATCTGCATGCTTTCAGAATGGGATAGAAGAGAAAGAATTACAAATTTTCCAAGAACAATTACCTATGGAGCAGAATGACTTATCAACATGATTTAAGTACTTGGGCTTCAATCTGAAACCTAATAATTATTGCAAAGGAGACCAAGCTTGGTTAATCACAAAAGTGGAAGTTCACATAAAATTTTGGTGTAATAGATTTTTAGCTAGAGGAGGAAAAACAATCCTAATTAAGTCAATTTTAAATGCAATACGAGTTTATTGGATTATTATTGCCTTGATTTCTAAAGGAGTGTTGAACCAATGGAGGAATATTTTCTTCAAATTTCTATGTAAAGGAAATGCAGAGAAAGGTATTCTTTGGGATGATTGGAGATCCATTGCTAAACCTAAAGAAATAGGAGGTTGGGACAGAAGGATCTTTTCATTTTTGGCAGAGATTTAGCTGGGAAATTAGTATGGAACTTTATTACTTAGGACGGTAAGTGGTAGTTGGTCCTAGAGAGAAAATACCTGAATGTTATTTCTGTTCTAGACTGGATCATAGATCCAATTAAAAATTACAAAGGAGGATCTATGAGTTGGAAAGTGATAGTTTAGGCGTTCCCAATGATAAGTGATCTTCTAGTATGGAAGGTGTGAAACATAAGGGAATCTCTTATAGGAAAGGATGGTTTAATGGGATCTGGACCACATCTATTTCTTTCTCCTGAGATGATTAACAATTTAAATGTTAAACGCTATAAAAACTTAAGTGATGTGGTAGATACATAGGATTTAAATAGTTTGTATCAGGGTTGGAAGTTGGCAGTATCGTTGGGGCTTTCAGAAACAGGGGTAGAAGAATGGAATGTTTGAATAAAAGAGATGAAAAGGAGTTTCATTAAGCTTACAGATGAGCAAGACACACTTCTTTGGGATGGTAATAAGGATGGAGGAACTTTCTCAGTAAGGAAAGCATAGAAACTATTTTGTACCAGTTTGGAATAGCAAAGGAAATGGTGGTGGTCGGCTATATGGAAGAATTTGGCTCCATAGAAAACAAAAATATTCATGTGTTTGGTCTTGAGGGATGAAGTCCTTACTTGGAATAACTTAAGTAAAAGAAATTTCATTGTCCCAAGCATCTGTAGCCTTTGTATGAATGATGAGGAATCTTTATATCACTTATTCATACAATTCCCTTTTACAAAACAAGTCTGGAAAGAGATTGGTGGAGGTCTTCATGAAGAAAATATTGGGAAGCTAACTCAATTGAAGACTGTTTAATTCAGTGGTTTAAGAAATCAGGTTTGAAAAAGATCAAATTTATTCCTTTTTTAACCTAGTGGAGTATAGGAGAGATAGGAATGATAGGATTTTCGAGGAGAACAATATCCCATCTTTTCAAGTTTTTCCTCGAGTGTTAACTTTGTATGGTCTCTTCAAAGAAAATGATTCAATTCCAAAGTTGAAAGTTAGAAAGCAGAAAATGATTGATAAAAAAGAATGCCACAGTTTCTTTAATGGAGTTTGTGAATGAGAAAAAAGAACCCGTGGAATGGGGGGTATCCTAATGATTTGAGATTCCCAAAGGGTTGAGTTCAAATCTAATGTTAGAGGAGGCATATACAATAGAGCTGAAGGTTTGGAATTGAGGACCCTTTTGAAGCTAGCTCAAGAGGAAAAGATTCAAAATTTATAGGTTTATGGCGATTAAAAATTATAGACTGGTTTTTTGAGCGGGAAAAAAATCCTCTTAAATACTAATCTGTAGGGTATTGGATCAAATCTAAAAAAACTGACCAGAACTTTTAACTCTTTTAAAAAATTTCATATTATCAGAGAACATAATGGATTTCCATACGCATTGTCAAAAGAGGGTATTAGTCTGTCGTCAGGATCGACAAGTTTCAAAAGCTTCAGGAATGGAGTGATCAGAATTGAAAACATAGGTTTGGACTTCGTGTAGAATGATCTTTAAGCATACTGTAGGTGAAAAAATATGCTGTAAATGCAAAGTATTAAGAATTTGATACAGTTCAGTTTTGTAAGATGAATGATTATGTATGAAGTCAAAAATGACTTAGACTTTTTGGATACTTTTTAGTAGGTTGCAAATGACTACACTTTGAATATTATCAGAATGAGGAGAAGAGCGTAAGTGTTTTGTTTTCAATACGAAGAATAAAATTCCACTTTTTTCTATGGAAAAAAAAAGGTTATTTCTTTATGAGACTCAAGAGTGTCATTATAGATAGGATTAACCATGCTCCAAAATTCAATCTCAAAAATTTAAATTATGAATTAATAATATCTATTACTCAAGAGTGTCATTATAGATTGGATTGACATGGTATAGAAAATATGTTTGTGCTAATTTAAACCTATTCTTGAAAATTATCACACTAACTTTCATTAGTTTAGTACAAGTTGTCTAAGCGTTTAGGTTTTTTACTTTTCCTCAAATTATAATCATTTTATATTATAAAAAAATAGTTTTTAATTGCAATCCCTTAAATGATCACACTAACTTTTATTAGTTTAGTACAAGTTGTCTAAACGTTTTAGGTTTTTTACTTTTCCTCGAATAATAATTTACATTATAAAAAAAATAAAAATTGATTGCAACCCCTTTAATACACATCCGGCACTATGATTTATAAAGCCTACTAATACACATCCGACAAAAGCGATTTTCATTAAGCTCTTTCTAATATGTAACATAACATGTAGTGGTTTATAAATCCTGCACTGAGCGTCTCCTCAACAGACATGATATCATCCCGAGGACAATCTGAAGAGCTACATAAATTTCTCTGTTGCAAGGATAGAGTGTTCAAAAATGGTTATTTCTTTAAATGCCATGCAATATTGATTTTATATGCAATCAAACAAATATAGGATATTTGAATAGGAATTGAACAAGATTACCGACGGTGATTCATTGAATATTTTATGTAGCATACTCCAGTCTTTATCTTGTATAATTTTCTTACGAACAATCTTCTTTAGTGCAAATTTTATTTCCTTTGACTGTGTGTCGTATTCATAAACGATACTTCTCACGCGCTCTAATGCATCCGCACTCAACTCCTGTGCACACTTCACCACCTATAACAACAACAAAAAATAAAAATCTATGGATAAAGCATCGTTTAGTGAAGATATCCGAAAATAAAACATCAATAAAAAGAAACTTACTGCTTTTTGGACCTCTTTCCGAATGACAGCAGTTTCAAAAGCCTTCCTATTATTCTTGAACCGATATTCAACATCATAATTTTTTCACTTACGATCGTTTTCCAATTTTGATGCAGATCTAAGCTTGTATTTACAACCTCGTGGGGCACCAACATGCAATCTTATGGGTTCCCAAGAATGTACTTCCTCTCTATGTTTATTAAATCTGTGACACTTAGTGCGTCGCAGACCATTGCATTCAGTAGCCAAACAATAAAAGAAGTTGTGCCCATTGTTGTCCTTAATTACTTTATAATTTAAGTCCTCCTAAAATAGTTACCCAATAATATATTTAGTTCATGTAATGCATCACATCACTAACAAGATTAGATTATCTACCTAGTAAACAATAATCAAAACTTCGATTGTTTAGATAGATAGAATAAAAACTTGTAATATGCCCATCTTATTGAAAGATATGATTTGTCTCTAATGCCTCGAACCAAACAAAACCCTGCAAACATAACAATGTATTTATCTTAGTAATAAATACCATGCAAGACAGTCCATTTCAGATATTAAAATGCATAATATTCTATATTGGAAGCATTTGATATCACAATATGCACATTCAATACAGGATTAACTACATCTTTGTTTCTTTTCATGTGCACAAATTTTGGCAAGATTCCCCATTGCACCTCTTGTCTAACACATATAGCTGAGCCTTGAAGGATAGAAAGGGTTGCTCCAACCACAAATCCTATGTTGTAATTGCAGGTTGCATTCACTGCAACATGTTTTCATGGTGTTTTCCAGGCTTATTTTGGGATTCTCAGGTTGGATATTTTCTACTTGATATGGTTGGATTCTTCACTTAATTGTCATTCTTTGCCTGGTCTTTTTCCTTCTCTAGTCGATACACTTTTCAGTACCCATGCACATTTCAAAACTGGCGTTCACTAGGAGCAAGTTCAAGTTTGGTTGCCTCAAAAGACAACAAAGATCAGCTCTAGATCGTCAATGGCATTTTTGTCCCACTGTGGAATGATTAGCCTCCTATATATTCAATAAAATCTCAGTTCATTGAGAGAAGAATTTGGAAACATGTACTATTGTTGAATAGCCTGAAAGCCATGGCTTGCAAGTCAGCTGAAATACTTTAGAGGCAATTCTCAACATCTTTTATTATATCATGTATCTACATGTCATTCATTGTTGCAATTAATTTTGCAGTTCACGGATTTCAAAGTATTTATCCTTGAGTTTCACCAAGAATACCCAGACTCAATACATGAAATTTCCTAGTGGTGTTTCAACATTCATATTTGTAGCTGTTTATTTACAAATTTATGCGTTCACAATTATATTTGTGACTTATGGCCAGAAACTAGATTCAGAAAGCATGATGACATAAAGGGATGAATGCCACGAAGTTAAGATAGTGTGCATGTTGTGGAAACAGGGCTACAGAATGCTCATATTTCTCAGACTCAATGCCATGAATACCTATTTTGAAAACAGAGTATTAATCAGTTGCATCAGGGATCTGCATATCAAGGTGAAATTATTGAAATTAGCCATGATCTATTTGAATTTTTAATTGTTGATAGGTTAGAGCATTGAAAACTATGTTAGTGAGACAACCAGAAAATGATGTCAATTATATATTGAAAATATAAGCGTCTAAGATGAGGGAACCACATAAACTAGATTGGCAGTACTTACATATGAAGAGATGAGCTACAAGGTTAACACACAAACTAAACATCAATTAAAAAATTCTCATGTGCTGCATTATAATTTGGTTGAAAGATACTTGTGTTGATATTCATCCAAATGATTTCCAGGTTTATTGATATTTATCCTAGTGATAGTCATCATAGTGATAGGCATCCCATTTCTCTGTGTTGCAGTGTTCTTGCAACTATAAAACTCCATACATAAAATCGCTAAGATCCACTTCCCATAGGTCGTGACGTAATGGTAAATTCGAATCAGAGTGCATGATATTAATTAAATGTTATTTTCATGAGCCAAACTAGACCGCAGCCATCAACCTTACCTGTTTAATAGCCCCATGAGCCAGGGAACATGGTATCGATCGAGCACGAGCAGGGTGAGGGTGCAGAACTGGGTGAGGAGTGATACAGGATAGTTGGTCCACCTCATTTTCGGATAGACGCTCGATTCTTGGAGTGATGTTGTCCACCTCACTACCCGCCAGATTGAGTTGCAGGAGATCGATCGAGCAGAGCGGAGGGTGCAGAGTTTGGGCGCGGGATCTGTTTGGTTCAGTATCGGAGTGTATCCAGGAATCCAAGTTCAAATTTTGGCTACATGCATTAACTACATTGAGGTGGTGGTTGGAGTGGAGTGCATTAATGCATGGAGGTTGACTACGTCGGGACCTGCAACGCTTGATCGGAGAGCCAGAGTCATAGGTCAGACGGAGATGGAGGAGATTTCCGAAGTCAGATGTCAGAAAGAGATGGAGGGCACGCCGTTAAGGCTCTCTCGACAGCACTCGGTGGGCCCCGGGTGCATATTGTTGAGAGAATAGCCCACTCATATAAAAAATACCTATCAAAATAATTATTAAAACAGTTAAAAATACAAATAGTAGTATAGTTTTTTTAGTTTTTATATACAACATGTAAATCAAACATTAATGATTTTATATTTTGGTAGCGAGATCAAACATATAGATTATTGACAATTTCATTTATATTTGTTGGAATGAATATATGTAATTTCAATATCTTTTTATAATGATATTTCTAGGAAATAAATAAATATTTTAACAAATTACTATTAATAATAAAATTTATAATATATTATTCATATAATAAAAAGTAATTATACATTATTTATATAAATAATAATAATTGGGAAATAATTTAATATCATATTTCAAAATAAAAAAATTAATGATAATAAAATATATTTTTAAATCAAATTAATGTTAGTAAAATAATTTGAAATAAAATCGAAATAGATTTTAACAATCTATCACATTTTAACATGATAGACTTGAAGTCGGGAAGAAGGAATCTTAACAATTTGATTTTTGAGATTATATCTCATAATAGAATGCAACTTTATAACTTTATTTTAATAAAAAATGACATGTTCAAGCAAATCAAATTGTATTTTAGTATTAAAGACTCCACAGATTCTAAGTTGGTATTAAAAAACTGCAAATAATGTAAGTTAATGTCAAAAAATCTTTGATAGTGGACAAAGTCAATTTCTTGCCGGCAGTATTAGGCAATTGCACCAGTCATCATGCCAACCTAGCAAAAATTAAACCTGTAATATAGTTCACACTAAAGAGATTTCTAAGAATAGTTTTGTGTGCTCAACTCTGAATATTCAAAGAAATTGAATATAATTTTAGGACATTGAATGTCTCCTCCATATTCTCTTATGAAGAGTTTCTATCATTTGGAAATGGGTCACTAAGTATTATCAACTGAAACATCGTTAGACCAGCTACACTATTCTTCTCTAACGGCCACATTTCTATTCTTGGAAAACTGAAATTGATAACTAATCCTGGCGAGCTTCTTCCAACCATTGCTCCATGGGGAACTACTCTTCTGCTTACAAATTTTATCCACGTGTTGCTACAGTAAATCGCAAAAGTGTTGAAGCTTGTCAAAATCTTCTCTTATTTTTTAGATTTCCAAATGAATGGAGGAATCATTGTTAATATAGTCACTTTCTATTTAGGAATGATTCTATCCTCTAGTGCACTCATGTGAGTGGCATTGACCTTGCATACCTCGTCATCTTCATGGCATTTCCCTTGCATACCTGGTTGTCTTTGTGGTCTTTTGTCTTCCCGGTTTTCCCATTGCTAAGCTTCATCTGCTCGCAAAAAAGAACATGCAACACAGTCGTTCATTATGAGAGGCATGAGAACACGCATCAGCGAGAGATTCTGATAGTCCATTAATAGACAATTTTTTCTCCTCTCTACCTCAGATAATCCTAGATTATTACTGTCAAACAAAAATCAAACACTAACAAATTAGATCTTTTAATGAGCATTATTTAAGATGAACATGATACCCAATATATGAAATTAATTAAATGCATTGGTGCAATAAAATTTTCAGATGCGGCCTATGATTCTTAATCTACGGTCGCTCACCCATCATATTCCTCTTTCATGTTGGATTTGGAAGACCCTCGACGAATTGAAGCCGGGTCAGATCCACCAGTCGTAGTGTTGAAACTGGGTATGATGCAAATGTTGCTAAAGGATTTCAATGGGAAGGAAAATGAAGATGATTTTCTATCATAGAAATTCAAATTTAAATTAGCGCTCCTATTAAGAGGTCCACTTGAGATCGATGTCATGATGCGGTGGAGATGATCTTCCGTGCAGATAGATGAGGACTGAGGGACAGTCGATTTCATCTTCGTTGATGGGAAAATCGATGGGGGCATACACCAGGATGCATGCAGCAGCATGGGAATGAGGCATCACGACAATGGATGATGGAATTCTAATGGGAGATCTCTGAGAGGAAAGACGATGAATATAGAAGGGAATGGAGACAACGGAGGCAAACGTCGTGAGGGGGACATGACTCTCGACGATGCAAATAATCGAGAGAATATCCCACTCCTTAAAGAGGGTTTAAATAATCTAAAGGAGAATATTACAAATGGGAAAGGAAAGGACATCACGTTATTCGAAAACTTGAATATTGAACCCTTCATTTTGGAAAACCAAAACCTTTAGTCATCCTTGCGTTTTGGTGAGGTTATTCAGGGAGGTGATCTGGAGAAAGGATCTAGTGAGATGAGGACTTATGAAATTAAGGATTTTCATACTGTTCTAGAGAGTGGATGTGGTGATTTGAGGAATTTTGACCATAAGATATCCTAGGAGGATTGTGTAGTAGATGAAGATGTCCGCATTTCAAGAAGTAGCGGGAAATGAAATATGGCAAGGAAAACATTCGGAGTAAAATTGACCATGGGGGAGGACTTAAGTGTGGAAAATATCGTGGAATATAAAGGTAAGACCCTTATTGGGAGATTTTATGGAATTAAAATATCAGAAAATACTCTGAAAGTCTGGTTAGAAAAAAATTAGGTTCCTTTGTTGCATTATTGTCTTAATTTTTATATAATGACAAGAGGATGGATGATTTTTAAACTTTAAAATGGGGAGGATGCAGTGAGTATGATGAATGAGCACTGGATGTGGGGAAATTCTTGTTTAGAACTCAAACTGTGGAATGGATGTTTTGGTCAAAGGAGAGAAACAACCAGAAAGGTTCCTGTCTGGGTTAAATTCTCGAGACTCCCTTTAGAGTTTTGGAATGATAAGGTTGATAAAATTGGTGAATGTAACTTGGGTATACTATTTACATGGATCCATTGTATACATTCCAGGAAAGAAGAACAGTAGCAAGAGTACTAATCTCGGCGGATTTGTCTAAAGGTTTACCGGAATCTATGGATATCGAAGCAATGAATTTAATCATGAAGCAAAACATGGACTATGTTAACATACCATTCAAATGTGTGAGATGCCATTTATATGGACATGTCTTAAAGGAATGATCATTAACTTTTAAAAAGAAAATTTGGATGAGGAAATAAAAAAAGTTGGCCAGTACATCAATGGAAATTGAGGAGTGGGACGAGGAAGAAACCTATAAGAACCAAAACCCTCATGAGATGAATGGTAGTTTGAAAGGCAGGGTAAATCCTTTTGAGGAAAGGATAAAAGAATCCTTAATCCAATCTTCTCATACCCAAAGGGAAGGACCTAGAATTGAATTTGAGGAAAAAATTGGTGTTTGCTAAAGAGACATCAGAGGTATTGAAAAAATCCATCTGTCTCACAGATCCAGAAGACCAACAAGGGTTGGAATCAAAGGGAGAATTTAAGGGAAAATAGAATAATTATTTGAAGAATGATGGATAGGAAAATCTTAAAGAAGGGTGGAAAGATTCTTCAAACACTATCCAAGCTCTTGATTCTATACAAATTTTTCTGGTTCAAGAGATAGAGCACAAGGAAGTATCAGAGAAACCTCAAAGTATGGAGTCACCCAAAGAGAATTCTACTGAAAAAAGGTAAGGATCTTGATTCCCGAGCTTTGTTTCTGATTTAAAAAAGAATTTGGGTGAATTGGAAAAACTAAGTTTAAAATAACAGTGTCAGGGGAAGGGAGGGTTTGATAGTCCTTTTAACTGTAAATATCTACATACTCATAAAATATTGATTAGATGTTTATCCCCTAGGAAGAGTCTCAAAATGTATTCTGGAAATCCTAAGGTCAAATGGGACAACAACAACCCTTAAGACTTAAGATTTAAAGGGTCTGTAAGGATAAAAAGAGGTATTGATTATGTAGGGTTAGGGTTTATAACTCTAGTAATAAGCCTATGAAAAAAGCCTGATCTAGGTCTTTTAAGAAGGATATTCCTCTTAAGTTATCATCTCAGGCGCTTAGACAAAAGACCTTGGTAAGGTTTCCCTCATGAAACTCTTTTCTCTAAATTGTCGAGGGTTGGTCAATAACCTTAAACAATTTCCATTGGTAAGCTTAGTAGAGATTCATAGACCAGATATCTTAGTAATTCAAGAGATGATGTATAATGGACGACTTTTAGTAAACAATTTGAAGAAGAAGCTTTTGGGATGGGCCTTTTTTTGGGCAGATGGAAAAAGTTTGTCATGAGGTTTATTAAAAGGGTGGAAGGAGGAATTGGAGCTAATTAATTCCTTCTCTGTGGTTTCTGGCTTAGGGAATTCCTTTAAAAGCAAGGAACTGAATCTACATTTTACTCTCCTCAATCTCTATGGACCATTAAATCAAAAAGTAGAGTTTTGGGATAAAACCTTTGAATTGAGTCTTTTAGAAGATCATTTTTTTATTTTAGCAAGGGACTTAAATTTTACTCTCAGTAGAGAAGAGGTATGGGTTCAAAGAGATGGATCGGATCCACTACAATATTATTTTCAATTTAAATTGGAAGCCTTTGATCTGATAGATATTGAACCTACAGAACTTAAACCGACTTGGTTTAACAAAAGAAATGGAGAGGCTTCAATAGCCAAAATGTTAGACAGACTAATCTTATCAGGGTCTTTAATGAAGAAAGTTTAAATATGTAAGTCTTGGAGAGTGATAGGTGGAGGTTCTGATCACCTCCGAGTGATGTTTCAAATGGACAAGGGAGAAAAAAACCAACAACCCCTTTTAAATTTAATCCTCATTGGATAAAGAATCCATATTTTGTTACTTTGATTAGATCAGATTGGAAGGCTTTCGGCCCTAATCTGGATTAGTCCCGTAGTAGACAATTTGCAAATGCTCTGAGTAATGTGAAGAAACTAGCAATTGAATGGTCTTTAAAGGAGTTAAAGAGTATATATTTACGACTACAAGCTACAAAAAATAAGATTGATGAGATTTAATATAATAGTACATGTATTTTTAGTGAAGAAAAAGCTCAAGTCCTTGCAGAGTTGGAAAAGACTAAAAATGGTATTCTTAGGAATAACGATGCTGATAGCAGAATGAAGAGCCAATGACTTTGGTTGGCGTTGGGTGATGAAAATACTTCCTATTTTCATAATTTTTCCAATCAGAGAAAAAGAACAAATACTATAATTTTGGGAAGTGAAGAAAAAATATGGGGAAGCAGTTAGAGGATTGAAAAACTATTTGAAGAAGAGGTGAGTTTCTTTAAAGAAATCTATAAGGAGCGAGAAGAAAATAATTTACCATATATAGTTAAATCCTACTCCCTATTTCCAAAATGGATAACAAATGACGATAAATTAACTCTGTATGCTCTAGTTAGAATAGGTGAATTGGAAGAAAAATTGGGAAAATCTAAAAAAGATAAAATTCCAAGGCCTGATGGCTGGACTTTAGAGTTTTTCCTTTTCTTTCTAGATTTACTAGGGTCAATTTTGTTGAATGTAATAGAGGACACAAGGACTATAGGTATAATGCTTCCATGTTTTAATACAACCTTCATAGTGCTTATTCTAAAAGTGGATAACCCAATTTCCTTAAGGGACTTCCGACCAATCTCTCTTTGTAATGCACTGTACAAAATAATTTCCAAGATAATAACTGAAAGAATCAAACCATTCATCTCAGTCAATATCTTGTCGGAACAGTTTGGTTTCTTAGAAGGGAATAATATACTTGAAGCGGTAGGCACTGCTTAGGAATGCATCCATATTGTAAAGAGTAAATCTATGGCAGCTAAGGTGATAAAGATTGACCTATCAAAGGCTTATGATAGGACCAGTTGGTTATACAAAAGGTCAGTATTAATTCAATGTGGTTTTTAGTGGAATTGGTGAACTGGATTTGGGCATGCATGCCCCTCGTCTATTTTGCTTTAATCTTAAATGGAGTAGCCTCAAAATTCTTTGTTTCCTCCAGAGGTTTGAGGTAGGGATTCCCAATGTCTCCCTATATATTCCTAATCATCATGGAGGGCTTGAGGAGATCTTTACAAAGGGAAAAAGTAAACAACAGAATTCAAGGAATAAACTTTCGAGAAGAGGTAAGTGTAACTCATACTCTGTTTGTTGACGATGTCTTATTATTTCTTGACAATTTAGAAGAAGAGGATAAAAAAATTAAAGAAATTATGGACCATTTTTGTAGAGTGACAGGGATGGAAATTAATTATGGTAAATCTGCATGCTTTCATAATGGGATAGAAGAGCAAGAATTAAAAATTTTCCAAGAACTATTACCTATGGAGCAGAATGATTTATCAACATGATTTAAGTACTTGGGCTTCAACCTGAAGCCTAATAATTATTGCAAAGGAGACCGGGCTTGGTTAATCACAAAAGTGGAAGTTCAAATAAATTTTTGGTGTAGTATATTTTTAGCTAGAGGAGGAAAAACAATCCTAATTAAGTCAGTTTTAAATGCAATACCAGTTTATTGGATTATTATTGCCTAGATTCCTAAAGGAGTGTTGAACCAATGGAGGAATATTTTCTTCAAATTTCTATGGAAAGGAAATGCATATAAAGGTATTCATTGCGATGATTGGAGATCCATTGCTAAACCTAAAGAAATATGAGGTTGGGGACAAAAGGAGCTTTTCATTTTTGGCAGAGATTTAGCTGCAAAATCAGTATGGTACTTATGATTACTGTGGACAATAAGTGGCAGTTGGTCCTCAAGAGAAAATACCTTAATAGTATTTCCATTCTAGACTGGATCATAAATCCAATTAAAAACTACAAAGGAGGATCTATGAGTTGGGAAGTGATAGTTCAGGCGTTCACAGTGATAAGTGATCTTCTAGTATGGAAGGTGGGAAACATAAGGGAAGCTCTTATAGGAAAGGATGGTTTAATGGGATATGGACCACATCTATTTATTTCTCCTGAGATGATTAACAATTGAAATGTTATAGGGTATAAAAATTTAAGTGATGTGGTAGATACATAGAATTTAAATAGTTTGCAGCAGGGTTGGAAGTTGGCAGTATCGTTGGGGCTTTCATAAACAGGGGTAGAAGAATGGAATGTTTGAATAAAAGAGATGAAAAGTAGTTTCATTAAAAGCTTACATATGAGAAAGACACACTTCTTTAGGATGGTAATAAGGAGGGAGGAAGGTTCTCAGTAAGGAAAGCATAGAAAATCTTTTGGACCAGTTTGGAATAATAAAGGAAATGGTGGTGGTCAGCTATATGGAAGACTTTGGATCCATAGAAAACAAAAATATTCATGTGGTTGGTCTTGAGGGATGAAGTCCTTACTTGGAATAACTTAAGTAAAAGAAATTTCATTGTCCCAAGCATCTGTAGCCTTTGTATGAATGATGAGGAATCTTTAGATCACTTATTCATACAGTGCCCTTTTACAAAACAAGTCTAGAAAGAGATCGGTGGAGGTCTTCATGAAGACAATATTTGGGAAGCTAACTCAATTGAAGACTGTTTAATTCAGTGGTTTAAGAAATCAGGTTTGAAAAAGATCAGATGTATTCCTTTTTAACCCAGTGGAGAGATAGGAATGGTAGGATTTTCGAGGAGAACAATATCCCATCTTTTCAAGTTTTGGCTTGGGTGTTGACTTTGTATGGTCTCTTCAAAGAAAATGATTCAATAAAGTTGAAAGTTAGAAATAAGAAAATGATTGATAAAAAAGAATGCCACAGTTTCTTTAATGGAGCCTGTGAAGGAGAAAAGAGAACTTGTGGACCTATAACATAGACGGAAAATTCTTCGCTAGTAGGTGGCACTCGGCAGTCGGCACCGGTAAAGATGATTTACTTTCTTTGTGTCACTGCACCCAAAATCTATAGGTACGAGGCGGCTGCAGAAGTTTAACATAGAAAATAGAGGTTAGCTGATCGATTCCCCCGATCAGCACTCAATTTTATTAGTACAATAGAATATTGATTTTTACGTTAATCATGTCCTTGAATTTTATGTCAACTTGGTCGTACTAAACTCAACCGACAAATCTTAATCAGCAAGCGCGGTTGGGTTGATTACTTAGCGTTCCATCATATACATGGAACGACAATATGTTTAAACATGGCAAACATTATGCACATTTTACAAATTCTGCATTTTTTTTTTCATCACATCTTGCACATTAATTAATTCTGAGAATGACAATGAACTATTCAGTCCTCCATGAACTGATTCTTAATGTGTTTGTGGTAGAACTATTGGGTTGCTCAGTGGGGATCAGACGATTATGATCTCAACGAATTTTGGCACAAGGACTGCCACTACAACTTCTTAGAACAAAGCTCATATGCATAATACGCATGATAGGCATATACTAACTTGTACAATGAATGTTACTACTTTTATTCAGAACGATCTGCCTCCAAACTAAATTAAACGGCCATGCCGATTACAAACTCCAATTGATAAGGTGAGAACCTTATTTACGAATCTTATTATTATCATGCACACCCTTGAAATGCAAGGGGCCTGAATATTAGGATGTAGCATCCTTTATTTCACTAGCTGATCGCACCAATCTTCTATCGCATGCCTTCTTTCTTCTGAATAATCGTGGTGGTGAGGGGACTGTGACGGCGGTGGGGAGAAGTGTAATGGTATGGTTGTGGGAGAGAAGACAGCGAGGGAGGAGACTTTTAGTAAGACGGCGGCGGAGGATATGGGGATGGGGGCGGTGGAGACTTGTAGTAGTAGGGAGGAGGAGGAGATGGCGATGGTGGGGGAGGTGATTTGTAGTAGTAGGGGGGAGGAGGAGAGGGTGATGGTGGGGGAGGGGAGTTGTAGTAGTAGGGAGGAGGAGGAGATGGGGATGGAGGAGGAGGGGACTTGTAGTAGTATGGTGGAGGAGGCGATGGTGATGGGGGAGGAGGAGATTTATAGTAGTAGGGAGGAGGGGGAGATGGAGAGGGAGGGGGTGGAGATGGAGACTTGTAGTAGTACGGAGGAGGAGGAGATGGAGATGGGGGAGGAGGGGATTTGTAGTAGTATGGTGGAGGAGGTGATGGTGATGGGGGAGGTGGAGATTTATAGTAGTATGGAGGAGGGGGAGATGGAGAGGGAGGGGGTGGTGACTTGTAGTAGTATGGAGGAGGAGGAGATGGAAATGAAGGAGGAGGGGACTTGTAGTAGTATGGTGGAGGAGGTGATGGCGATGGGGGAGGTGGAGATTTATAGTAGTATGGAGGAGGGGGAGATGGAGAGGGAGGGGGTGGTGACTTGTAGTGGTACGGTGGCGGGGGAGGAGAGGGAGATGGTGGGGGAGGGGATTTGTAATAGTAGGGTGGTGGAGGAGATGGAGATGGAGGGGGAGGGGATTTGTAGTAGTATGGTGGAGGAGGGGATGGGGATGGGGGAGGTGGAGATTTATAATAGTATGGTGGAGGAGGTGATTGGGATGGAGGGGGAGGTGATTTGTAGTAGTAGGGAGGAGGCGGAGATGGGGATGGCGGTGGTGGGGACTTGTAGTAGTAGGGAGGAGGTGGCGAAGGTGATGGAGGTGGGGGAGACTTGTAGTAGTAGGGAGGTGGAGGAGATGGAGAAGGTGGCGGTGGGGACTTGTAGTAGTAGGGAGGTGGAGGAGATGGTGATGGAGGTGGGGGGGATTTATAGTAGTATGGTGGTGTAGGAGATGGAGAGGGAGGGGGAGGCGACTTGTAGTAGTATGGTGGTGGAGGTGAAGGAGATGGCGGAGGGGGTGACTTATAGTAGTATGGAGGAGGGGGTGATGGTGAAGGGGGTGGCGGTGATTTGTAGTAATAGGGGGGAGGAGGGGATGGAGATGGTGGTGGTGGAGATTTATAGTAATAAGGTGAAGGAGGTGGCGGAGACTTGTAATGATATTCAGGGGGAGAAGTTGGTGGTGATTTATAGTAATACGGAGGTGGAGGGGATTGAGATGGGGGAGGCGGAGATTTGTAATAGTAAGGCGGAGGAGGAGATGAGTAGTGATATTCCTCCGCATGAGCCGTTAGAGCAATGGTGGCAAGAAGCAGTGGCAATAATAATGCCGTCATTCGGGAGGGCGAGAGGCCTCCTCCCTGGTGAAATTCCGCCATGGCTGCTTCCTTGCAAGAGTGCAGTACTATCGCAATAGCACAAACGCCGCTTCTCTCTGTTTGTGGTAAGGGAGGATTAGAGAGTGGAGGAGGATATATATCTCCTCTCAGCCTCTGAGATAGGAAACATTAATGTCCTCACTCGCTGATATTTATAGGGTTTTATGCAAATTGCGTTCAGCAATATTTATGTTGAAGAAGTCGAGTAGTTACTGTGATCCAGCCACGGTTCTCGGTCTTGACTATTCACCGCGAGCGACTTTTTCAAAGAAACAATGTAACAAGGATGACCAATTCTAAGTCTGTTGGCATGAAAGCAAGTGGTGGATAGTGCGTGAGTGGCGACCGACTGAGCGGGCCGTTCGCTGGCCGAGTCATTGAAGCAGTGGGACCCTTCAGAAGCAGCCGGATCTGGATGGCAACATACCTCGACTAGTAGTGGGCCTTATCGATTTTACAATCGAATGATCGGAGGGGCTAACTTCAAAGTCAACCGCTGGTCATTGGCAAAACTTAATGAATACGTCGATTAGTGATGTGAAAACCGCGTTTAAATTGATGTGAGGGTAATCCCCCGTGTTGGCTCTTACTCCATTATTTTGTTGTTTTCCCATTAATTCTTGAAGGGATTATTAATGTGGTTTGGTTTGGGCGGAAGATCAACGTGAAAACAAATCAAAACATTAGTTATAGATGGACGGGTGGAAACATTTAAATTCTAATATTTCGGATAGTTTACAAAAATATATTTGTAATGTGGGCGTTTAAGTGAGGAACATGATGTAGAGTGGTTTCGGTGAGTGTCAATAATATTATAGTTTATAATACCTGTGATAGTGAAGCTATGAATGCTGTCATATATTTGTCCACTTTTCAGAGTTGGAATGACGTCGATTAAAAAAATCCCAAACTCACCAAATTGCCACGTTTATCGGATTAATTGATTCTTCACCTCAATATTGTAACACATCATGCTGATTCAAACAAATAATGTAACATGGATGAATATTAATTCTAAATCTCATTAAATTAGTATTAGTTGCAGATTTTGTGGTTGAAACATTTAAAAGACGATATATAAAAAGTAAGTGAGGAAGATGCTAAGTGGTTTCTGTGACTCACTGGGAGCAACAAAGACCAGCCACTGTAATCAAGCTGTAGATGCTGTCATAGTTTTGTCCTTTTTTGGTATAATGTGTATTGCGTATGACTATAAAAAAAAATTCCCAGTCTCACCAAGCTTCGATAATCCATTATTAGTGAGGATTGTTATTTCCAAACGACTTCATCACGTTGGCCGGCAAAGCCTGCAACGATTGTTAACTATAAAGAGAGGCATAGGAAGTTTAGCAGTTCTTTAATATACTTGAATTTTGTTTCCTTTGCTTCTTGGTATATGTATTATTGTTGTGTTGAAACAGTGCACCTGAGGGGATAAAATCCTATCCAAAGCTGGGGCATGAGGAACAAACCTTGTAATTATGGAAATTATCTAATTTTAAAATCCTATCCAAAGCTAGGACTCAAGGAACAAACGTTGTGATTATGGAGATTATATATTTTTCAGTTTTGGTAAAGTTGGTTATATTTGATTTAAAGGTTTCTGATGGAGGACATGAAAAATAAGTCTATTGGCCTATGGTTAGATGGTAAGTATGAATGCTTATTATAAAAGAATAGAGGTTCATATCTTATAGACAGCTTAACTATCCAAATAAACAATATCTTCAAAGAAAGGATATGAGAAACAACTTTAGTACATTGATAGACATGAAAGAATGCGGAGAATAGTCATTCATGGTAAGGAATTTCCTTTTTACAATATATATATCATGGAATCTTTCTTAAAATGGTGAAACGAGGTTGAAAAATGGGCAAAGCAAAAAAGGAACTTTCTTGTCATTACACTAGGAAAATTGACATTCTATGTATTAAGCAATGGATCATGGACAGTCTCTGTATTACATAATGTGTCTTAAAGTGGAGAATTGGTGAAACAAGGTTGAAAAATGGGCAAAGCAAAAAAGGCACTATCTTGTCATTACACTAGGAAAATTGATAGTCTATGTATTAAGCAATGGATCATGGACAGTCTCTGTATTACATAATGTGTCTTAAAGTGGAGAATTTTGGCACTGATAATTTATAGGGGTTGTCCATATTATCAATTATATATTGATATCATATGTATTTGGATATTATGTTTATTTCATAATATACAGATAATTCCAAACCTTATTGAGATAATAATAATAAAAATCAATAAACTCTTCAAACTTATAGTAAAAATCACAATTTTTTTGAATAGTTTTCCAATATATTAAATTTTTATACTACAAGTTAAACTAGTTAACATTGTTCTTACCAAATAAAACCTCCAGCAATTATCCTGTGACTCATTGGGAGCAGCAAAGACCAGCCACTATAATCAAGCTGTAGATGGTGTCATAGTTTTGTCCTTTTTTGATATAATGTGTATTGCGTATGACTAATTCTGTTGGTCGGCGACTTTTCCGAATTGTATAGACGATGATATAAAAAATCCCAAAATCTTACCAAACTTCCATTATTAGTGAGGATTGTTATTTCCAAACGACTTCATCACGTTGGCCGGACTTGCCTTCTAGATTCTTTCTTAGTAGTTATCGCTTTAAATCTTCAATAAGTATAGTGATTACACTACAAGAAAAAGGGCATTTTAGCCTCACATTAACACCACTATTTGTAAAGGATTTGGGAAATCCTCAATTTTCAAATAGTGGTGCAAAAGTGGTGATAATGTGGGGATACCCAAGTGGTGCTAATATTTATGGTGCAAAAGTGGTGTTTGTAAAAAAGTTGTTTTTGGTGTTAAATGAGTATGTGGCATTCCATGGTGTATGGTGCAAACCACCAAAACCAATCTTAGGTGGAGTGAAGTTTTGTGGTGCAAAACACCAAAATTATTATTATTTAATATACACAAACTTGTATATGGTGCAAAGCACCATAAAATAACAAGTGGTGCAAAGCACCATAAAATAATAAATGGTGCAAAAAAAATATAAATCACATATTATATATAAATGATATAATATGTGATTTGTATTTTTTTGCACCACATACATGACACACATGACTCAGGTGAGATATATACATATGTGGTCCAATGGATTCAATCAAGACCACGGAGAAATTGAACCATTGCAATCTTAAATGAAGGAGCAAGTACTAGGCTATGGAGGAAACTCAGTAACGTGATTGGAACTGCTAATTGGCTTTAAAACATGCTTGACGTAGTCTTTTAGTTCTTTCAGCCAGTTCTGTTCCTAGGCTTTCCTCCATTAATTTCATTCCAAATTACAAAACAAATATTATGCAAGAATATATAATGCATGTCATCATTTCAAAAACTAAAACCTCAATGTAGCATATTGATTCCACCTACATTTCAGTGTCTAGTTCTACCATCTGCTCTACTTCAAACGAAGGTATCGACGAAATTCTCTCTATAACAAGGTAACCACATATTTAAAATTTGAATCACTAGGTTTAAGAGAGTTGCCACTTACTCTTCCAATTCCACATTCTTCTATTTGAGGGACTCCAAGGAGGTCTTATTTTATTTTTCTTTCCACGATGCTCAGCTACATGTAGTCGACCATCTATCTCTAGCCTGTAGGCTCCCCTCTTCTATTCCATTACCCTTAGGTAGTTTTCCAATTGATACATCCACCGAATGAATTGAAGGGTGGTTTAATTTAAATCTCCTTGAGTTTCCTTAAGATTATGCGTTTCAAGCTGGACCGAGACCTTACTTGAGTCACCACCTTTCAAGAACATTATACGTAATTTTGTAATACATAAGAATCTTACTAACAAAGGACCATACTAGTCTAGTTAAGGACCAAACTAAGATACATACCCTTCAAACTTCTCAAGATAAACCCGTCAGCTAATGAGATGAGCCTAAAGTAGTGGGCTAAAATGATAGCAGTGGGAGGATAGTTTTATAGAGTTGTGCCTGGAACTTACCCTTATCCTTATTATTTTTCCTTGGCCCTGGCTCTAGTTACCAAAAATAAGGGAACTCTGGGATAGTAACATAGTCTCGTATTGAGCCCAAGGCGCAGTAAATGAAATGGAGTTGCTCGACCACTTACTTGGGTGGGAGCAGTAAAGGAAACGAAAATAAAGGAAATGAAGTTTCGCTATCTATTTATCTATTTATGTTGGTGCTGGCTGGGTGGGAGAGGAATAACTCACTCCTTAATTTCTTTCTCTAGGGTTTATACTACTAAGGGTTTATTTAAAATCTCAAATCTCCCTGGTCAACACACAAAAAAAATAGTGGCATCATCCCCCATCCATTGTAGTAGTAGAAGGGCAGTGAGGAGAAGGCCGAGGACTTCATAAATGCTGGAGTACCTGAATGTTATGAATGAGACTCTCGTCTACATTTCCAGCCACTTGATCAGGCAGGCCTCCTGTGATCATAACCTCATCGCGTTAATTAGAATGTGATGGAGAGCATAAATGGAAAATCCCTATCAATCCTCGAAAGGGCGTGAAGCTATGCTCTGTATCAATTCTCATTTTCGAAAGACTTTACCTAATCAATTTGAATTTCAAATTTCAATTACTTAGAACAAGACTGTGAGCAATTTAGATTTTTGGTTTGTTATTTCAGTACGAATCTTGAAACAGCTTTGTTCCTAACCAAATCAATCGAAATGTTTATCAAGATTTACATAATCATCATGGAACCTCAGAATTCAAAATGATACATTCAAATTTAAGGGACCTGCGACCTCATCCAAATGATACAATGCAGCACCTCTTTTATTCATTTTCCTTTTCAGGCATAGGTCGGTGCTCATATTTAAAGTCGAAAGAGGTCCCAATAGAAATCATTCTGCATACTTTTTGGTTTTGCAGGATGGTTATTCATTTTCATATATCATAACTGCATTGCTAAGGAGGTCGTGAGTTTTACAATAAGATCCACTCCATGCACGTAGAAGCGGCCGAGGCAGTGACCTTGTTGATGGTGGACATGATTATAATCCAATGCCACCTGTCATAGGAAGGAAATGGAAAAATAAGAAGAAATCCTGTCAGCGAGGAAATGGATCCCTTCCAACATGGACACGGATCCCTTCCAGTATTACAGTAAGCCGGAGTTAAAGCAATTATCCAATAAGACGCTAGATGCTATAAAATCGTGATTTGTCTCCTCCACTCATGTACAGTAATTCCGCTATAAAAACCTGCACGGATGTTCGCGGTGGACAATATTTAACCCTCAAACTACTTACATAAATATATTTGCATCGGCCTCAAACAAACGGTCTGTGTAACTTGAATTTGTATTTCCATGAGAAAGTAGTTGTCACTATAAATGTATGGACAATTTACCAGTGCCCTCACAGATAGAAAATGAACACCGTTCAGTCACCATTACTCATCTTTCCCAGGAGCCGATAACTACCCTGCAATGTTATGAATGGCAATATTAGTCATCACTACAACATTCCCCTTATAATCATTGTTCCCATCAAAAAAACAAATATAAAATTGAGATTACAAATTCATATGAGACCTATGACTGAATCAAAGACTGACCAGTCATAAACAGTCAGGCTTCTGGGGTCGTTATTATTATCCTTTTCACTTCGCCATGGATTCTCTCGTCTTGGTGGTGTCACTGTTACACAATATTCCAAATCTAACAAACTTAAATGCATAGTTCTCTGATTGATGAATTTCATGGCAAACAATATAAATAAATTCATTGATGCCACATGCAGAAACAGATAGAAAACAAATCAAGGGTACTCACAAGAAGATGGTGAGATTGGAGGGCTTGAGGCTGCTAAGGAAGAGGGACTATCCAGAGAGAGTGAAGGAAGATAACCAGGAGGCTTAATAATGGTGATGCCCTACTTTACTTGCTTCACCTTATCATTCGATCGCTGGATTAACTCTCCATTCTCCCCGTGTTCCCTCAGCTGGCTTAAACCCTTTTCGGCCTCTGCAAAAAAAATCCATGACGGAACATTAAAACTTGAAATCTCTACGAAACATGAATTTTACACAATGAAATTGCAAATGTAAATTATATAATTACAACGAAAGAAGCCAGATCCATTATATAGCCCAAGTATCTGGGATATATATGGGAGAAAACGCATGGTACTTGTTGGGAAAATGAGCTGGCATAAATGATCACTATTCTCAGGGAATCCACGCAGTCGAGGAGAAGAAACCATATCATGATACTAGGAAAATGTTCAAGCAGGTAATGCTACAATACCCATAGAATGGAAACACCCAAAGTTGGTAAAGCTACATGTTGCAACTATTTCAGCATCGACACAAGAAATGGCAAGCACATAACAACGACGCAGCAGATTTCATTGTCCCCCGCACATCAGGGAACCCCATATATAGCCCGAGGGTGTGTGCAAGATTATTTTGTTTTTAATAACATTGGATTTCCTATTTCAGTGAAGATGGTGACTAGAAAGGAGTTGATGGAAGAATAGATGAGAGTAAATGAGAGCCACAATCAGAGGTGGAAATGCATCTATGATTCGCATAGCACATGGATGGATCTCTAAACAAACTACGGTTAACATGGATATTCTACATTATTTTGAACATGGATTGATTCTGCAATTTGCACATACAAAGGTATTCCTTTGGCTTTGTGTTCCAATTATTAAATATATTAATTTAATGGTAGTTCAGGTGCGATTTTTTATCTAAATTAGATAGTTTTAATTACAATTTTCAAAAGTATTTGTCGAAAATTTTCACTATGATGATAATTTTTTCTAAAACTTAGAATTTAAAAATCAAACTATTCAGATTAAAGGAATTTTTGCTCATGGATTCCTGCATTTTAATTTTGGACTGCAACACTGGTGCTCCCGAGACTTATTCAAAGGTGGTGGCATAGTACTAGTACTATGAGTAAGAGGTTTAGCTTAAGTTATGTGGAGGAGAAATGTTAAGGAAATGAGGAAACTGGAAATAAAATAGCCACCTCCTACCTCTAATATAGAATTTTGGCTGACCTGCAATATATTCTATATAAACCACCTGTCCAGGAGCATTAGTCTCTATAAACGCTATTCCCTCTGGTGTGGAAATGTCCCACTTTACAGGACTGTGTTCAAGATCCATAACTTATAGGGTATATTGAATATGAGTATTATCCCAACCCTCTCAATTATAGGGTATATTGAATATTAGCACTAATCCAAATACATTGAGAGAAGCAAGGTGTCTACAGTTATATATATGGATGAAACCTATATAGGTTTAACTTTAAAGTACAGTGTAAATCGATATGGGTTTATATGGCTTATACTCTGGAATCTTCCCTACATGGCCAATTTCTCCAAATGAATTGCACCTGATCAGCCCCATAATATTATTATCATGGCATGATATGAAAGCTTCTGGTTTGGTATTACACATCTGGGATCCAATCCCTCTGTTATTGAACTCAGAGTTGGAAGAGCGGGCATGGCTCGTGCACATCAAACATACAGCTAACTCATCTCAATGCCATATACCAATTTGTATGAAAAAAGTAGTTAATGGGCTATAAAATCGCTATGGCTGAGAGATACTATGCCCACAAACAAAAAAATCTCATGAATACGAATCCCTGAAGCTTTTATATAGAATATGGATGATAATATCAAATCTAGGTTTAAATAGGTGGAAATGTGCTATGTCATGTTTATATTCCAAAGCACCATTGCACAAGCAGACTGGAAAGCTGGAAAGCTGATGACTATCCCATCCCAACCTTGACTGTAGAATAACCTTAAAATTTTATTGGATTGTAGAATACAGCTTGTGGATTTACCTAAAAATCCCTAAAGAATGTTATGTGAAAAATACCCTGAATAATACATACACATCGGAGTGTAAAAATCAGAGCTTGTGGATTTACCTAAAAAGCCCTAAAGAATGTTATGTAAAACATACACATAGGAGTGTAAAAATCAGAGCTTGTGGATTTACCTAGAAAGCCCTAAAGAATGTTATGTGAAAAATACCCTGAATAATACATACACACAAGAGTTTAAAAATCAGAGCTTAATAAGAAAAGGAGATGAAAGATAACCTTTGATGCTCGAATGAGTTGATCACCACTCTCACCTAGTGATATATTGAGCACCAACTTTTGCACCTTGATTTCCCTCATGGGACTATTTAGTTTCTTCTCTGCCGCCTGGAAACAAAGGCATTGTGACCTAAAAATGAAATCCTCCCAGGGATAATGTTGGCCATGCCTATTTGAAAATCTCGAGTGGAAATAATGAAAGGGTAATCTAATATTACTGTAAATATACAATTTCATCCTGCAATCTACAGTTTAAAGGCTTAAAATTAGATCGAAAGGAAAACCCACTAACCATTTCGGATGATGCTCTGCTTCTCACGCTTCTGCTGATACCACCGCCCAGATCCTCACAGAACCCTTCAAAACCCTAAAGCAAATGTTTAAAGGCTTAAAATTAGATCGAAAGGAAAACCCACGAACCATTTTGGAAAATCTTCACATTCATTGGCTATTCTTCAATGGCATGAAGCGCAAGTGATCTTGCCTCAGTTCTTGCACCAACAATGAACTTTCTTTACCAAATGAAAGAAAACGAGGGTTTTTTTAAGCGACTTAATTTTTGGGCACGGGCTTGGTATACGAAATGTTGAAAAATGGGCACGGAAAATGGCTGTACCTCCCTCTTAGAAAAAGTTGAATAAAATTAAAAAATAATTAAAATAATAAATAGTAAGTAAATAAGAAAATGGAATTGGCTATGCTTTTTTCTTTTGGAAAAAAAGAAAAAAGAAAATGGAATTGGCATTTAAAAAGTATTGACTATGTAATAAATACTTAATATTAAAATCTATTTTATGTATAGCAATCACTCAAAAATAAAAATAAAAATAAAATGAATTGAGCATTTTTTATACGTATTGTTGTAAAATATATCTTAATTTTATATAAAATATATCTATATAGAAATAATGATAAAATAGTACATATTACAAAATCGTTTTCATTAATAAAAATAAAAATAATGTTATTTGTAATTATACTTTATTACAAGTTTATCAATGCATTTAATATTAATAAAATTAATACATTCTCAATAAAAATTATAAAATTTTAAACATTATTACTTTTTAAATATTTAAATTATTGATTGGACATCATAAACACCAATTCAATATTCATTAAGCAAAAGCAATGTAAAATACCCTTGATTTGTCATTAAACTATAACATAAAGAGTATTTAACATAAAGAGTATTTACAAGGGTTGCTTGCTCTGAGCAAGCATTGGGTAGTAGATGTTCTAGCCCAAGTGTTTTCTTAGCTAAATCCACATTTTGATTATGGTACACCATAGTTGATTTTTATTAGGATATATGTAATTAATATTAAATATATTAAAAAATTAGAACTATTATATTTAGTTACTACTTTTTATTTAAACAAGTATAATCATTCTTTCATTATGTCAATTCTAACTTAATAGACATACATGGTTTGTTTGATCATTCCTTATTATGTCAATTTCAACTTAAAGAGCTATACACTATTTTTTTTAAATATAATTTATCACGTTTAATCAAACAATTTAAATATTTTAAATCATATAAATTTGAAAAACGAGAATCACTTAACATCAAAAATGTTATTAAACATCACATTGCATGGTTATTAAAGACTGTTCTTGAAATGAACAAAGGAGCAGGATGTAACTTGCAAGGTACATGGCTTGAGGTGGAAATTTCATAATTTGCTAATTTTAGTGACTAATTTAAAGTTGTTGAAACTTAGTTTTCAAATCTTCCTTCCTTTTTTAGTTTTAATCTTCCCATCTTTTGATTTTAACTTTTATAAAACTTGCCACATTTTTATAGTTTTAATTTTAACTTTTATCTATTCATAAATTTTAAATAAAAATTTATTATAATTATTTAACCCACTTTCTTTCATTCTTCCATTTAGAAATGGATGAATATTTCGCTCACAAATTCCAAACATCCATCCCCCAATGGCCACTTTCAACATTAAAGCTATGGTGAAAATACAAACAAAGTCAATCTTATAAGCCATGTGGCGGAAACGTGGACATGACCTTAAGTACAAAATTGACAAATAAGAAAATGTTATTGCTTCAAGATATTTGAGGAAGGAAGTGTTAGTACCAAAACATAAGTCACGTGGAAATGTTCTTAGAGTGATACAATTTGGACGCAGGGAAGACACATCATCACAAACATCAACGCATTCTTAAATTACACAGAGTCCACGGCTCACCAAAGTAGAAAACAATTCATATGCATTTTAGAAATATCGAGTTTCTCGAGTACGTGGATCCAAGACTCGATATCAATGTGTTGGGAATTCACAACCATACACATCAGTTGGAGGGCTAGCCTGGATGCCACAATAGCTTTGAATTCATATATTCCTTGCTTCCTTCCTAAACCTACAAGATGGTGCGGGTGCTCTCTTGGGCGAGTTTGTGATAAGGCTTCTTTTGTATGCAAATGACCTTATTTTGATTGCTAAATCCGCACTTGGGTTACAAGAACATTTACTTTCCCTTGAGCTCTTTTGTAGAACAATGGGGATGCAAGTCAATACTAGCAAGACAAAAGTGGTAGTTTTGTCTAGCAAAAGAAAACATAGCCAACATCAGTTCTACTTTGAAGGAAACACTCTCGAAGAAGTGGCAAATTACAAGTATCTCGGAATTGACTTCAACAAAAATTTAAGTTTGGAAAACTGCAAAAAGAAAAGAACTTTGGGAGGCTAGAAAGCATTCTATGCTTTCCAAAATAGGTGTAGAGAGGCAGAGCTATGGGATTTGAAGACTACACAAACTCTTTGGGATTTTAGTGATCCCGGTGATTCTCTATGGATGTGAAGTATTGGCCAGTAGCACATCTAACTTACAATGGAAGCAAATTGAAAATATTCAAAAGCGCTTGATTACAAACAAGTTTGAATTAAAATTTTAGTCCCTTATGATATCATGCTAAGTGAAATGGGGGTTGCTCCTATCGAAGCAATTGCTATGGTGCGACTCATAAGATATCTAAAAATAATTGAGCAAATGGAAGACAACCGATGGCCTAAGGTCGTTTTCAATGACACATTATGCAAAAGAAAGAAGACGTGGATGCAACAAAATATTAAATGGCTTCGTAAATGGGATCTTTACTTGAACATGTGCCATGTGAACAGTAAAGAGATAAACGAGTTAGTTATCGATAGGTTCCACAAGCGAGCTTGGGATAAAGGGTTGGGGAGAAAGAAGGAGTATTATATTGAAGAGTTTAACCCCACCTACAACCACCATCAAAAAGCATACGTAGGGACCAATATTCCTTGGAGAGACGAAATACTTATTTCTCAATTAAGAACCCATTCCCATCAACTCCGTTATGAAACTGGGCACTGGAAAAGACCAAAGGAAGCTTGGGAAGAAAGGGTGTGTATATTTTCACTTTCGGGAAAGTGGAAACATAAAAACATTTTACTTTAGAGTGTGAATCCTTCAAAGACAGTAGGGCCAACTATGCAAATATCCTGGAAACTAGCTCTTGGGATAACCTATTCAATGAGGGGACCATGGAGAAATTGGGGGCACTCATCATCAAGTTGAACAAGAAAAGGGTTGAGTTGCAGAAATCAAGGGGTGTTCAAGTGGTATGTCCCATAGGCTATTGTTAGCCTTGTGGACGTTAAAATAATTTCTATCTTTCTTTCTTTCTTCCTTTTGGTGGTGCGGACTGGGGAGAGAGCATAAATAAAATCGGGGTTGTAGTCTTGCTAGGAGGTCAGGCCACGAGGAGTCCTCAACATTTTTTATAAATATTTTATTCTTTTTATTATTCGTATCAATGGTCCCGCAAAGGAAAGACGACCGCCAACCTATCATGTCACATATACAAGAGTTAATTGTTGTTTTTTTTAATTTTATATTTTTCAGAGAAGTACAACTCACAATAAGATGAAAATAGTCAAACCTCTATCTTTTCACACATTTAGCCAATAGCATATTAAATAAATAGTTTTAGTGTATAATTAAAAAATATTCTTTTTGAAATCATAAAGTTTAACATTAGAAATGAAAATATAAATAGTAAACTAATATGAAGTCAAATAAATTGATTGTTGATCGATTACAATATATCTGCCCAAGGCAGATATAAAAATATTATTCATCAGAATATGAACATGTTACTATCACCTCCAACACCATTGAGTCCAAAATGTGTGACAAAGTAATTGGGAAGTCTTTACCTGGTTAGAACCACTTAGAAGATTAAGAAGCATTGGTCCCATGAGGAAGAGACTAACAAATTCATAAAGATTCTATTTTTCTATCACTCCACCAATTGGACATAACACTATGTAAGAATTTGGTTCACATCCTAGATAAACTTTATTGATATCTTATCCCTAGTAGCTTTGGAACTAGGGGTTGTAAAACCTATGTCACACTTTTTTATAACCATAACATAAACCATGGCTTTCCAATTATTAGGGATCTAACAATAAAATTTTTCCTATATCTTTATCAGCTTGTTCATGGAAAAATTTTAACCATATTGTGTTCCATAGGCTATGTTGAAATATAACTGTAATACATGAAGTAAAATGGCCATGTAGAACCACCATTGGTATGTAGACATGTTGGTGGTTGAGAGGGAAAACGATTTTAAGGAATACCATAATTCTAAGTGGTTGAACAATAATATAAATATTGGATAGAAAGATGAAGCAATGCCAATTTCAACTTGTGACTACTTTCACTTTTTAGGTCCTTGGTTTTATGGAGAAAAATGACCAGGCAAAAAAAAACTGCCAAATTTTCAAAGATCTACCTCCAACAACATACATAAATCTCATAAACCTGCTCCATGCCAAGATATCTTCTTGAATATAGCCCAAGTCAACACCTTGTTATATAGTTCTAGTGACTGCAACAATGTGGTTTCTAGAGGAGTTGTGGTTTAACACAAGGGATTCCACCGCTTACTTTACTTCTTGGTTCTCATTCAAGAACATGGCCTTGTAATGAAGGCTTGTAGTGTAATCTCTAGTAGTTTTCCATGTCTAGAACAAGGTATCTTCCTCCTCCTTTAAGTAAATGAAACTCAATTTCAACTTGACAATGAAAGCATTCCATTGTTTAGATTCATTTCCATCCAAACCCAACAAACCATCTTCAATCTATCACCCATTTTTCCACAAACGAGCTATGTTTGAGACTACAAAATAAGAAAAATATGCATTATATGCATGCTCTTATTCCATGTTTTATGGCTATATTATATATATCCCCTATATATAATCTAATATCAACCTAACTAAAATCATATGTCCTATCTAATAAAAATATCCACTAGTTCGTGGCTCTCGAGGCCTTAATGGTTTATTTAGGGCCAAAGGCATTGTATTTATTTCTATAGAATCATTCCCGAGGCCCTAAGACACCTACATATTTCTCAAAACCACATAATTCCATTAATATCCTCAGTCATAGGAAAATGATAACCTCAAGAGTCCATGTGTGATTGGTTGAGATTATCTTCTTAGCCTTGGATGGCTAGAAGATTCTTAGAATATTCTTTTATAGATTGCACCTCGAGTACTCTTCTCTAACCATGTCTAAGACTTTGAGACCCTAATAAATCCCTAATGATGCACATATTAGCACTCTAAGTTACACATATCATTGGGAGGTCATATGTGATACTTTCAGGTGTTAATCATGGCCTTGAATTCTTAAAACAATTCTTTAGGGACTAAGGTCCAAGTTTCCTACCATAACCATATCTAGAGCCTTGAGACCCATACCTAGTTCAAAATGAGAATAATGGCACCAATATCGCTACTTGTAGGTCAATAATAACCCCAAGAAATCATGCACAATTGTTTTAGGTATCATGTTTGGACCTAGATGCCCATAATATTTCTTTAGGGATTAAGGCTTTGGTTTCCTCTCTCAACCATGTTAAGGCTTGTTAACACCTAGTTGTGGTTGCAATACTAGAGGGTTAATGTCCAAGAAGATTCCATCAGGATGGTTATATTGTATGTTGATCCAAATATACACATTGATCAAATTTCTTTCCAAAGAAATTAACAAAGTCTAGGACTCTTATTTATAGCAGTTACTTTTTCCAAGAAACTAAGATAGGGGGGCATGTGACATTGATATTCATGCATTCAAGCCTCTTGTATATAGACCCTTGAGACCCTTATCATACTCCTCTTCTCACTCAAACCCTAGCTACATCCCCCTATGTAAAAGTGGTGGAAATATATTATTGTCACAAGGCTAAAAAAAGAAATGTATTGAAAATGCATAAACCTTGCATGAATTTGGACATTAAACAAAGTCTTATAGATGGGTGATAAAACCCTTGTTAGTATATATTTAGAGCCTGAGGTTCAGGTCCCCTCCCTTGACCATGTCCAATGCGTCAAGGCCTAATTACCTAGATGCATAGTGTCATGGATACCTTCTGAAGCCATGTGTGGTGCTTTCTA
Source organism: Larix kaempferi (assembly GCA_027924585.1). Lineage (NCBI taxonomy): Eukaryota > Viridiplantae > Streptophyta > Pinopsida > Pinales > Pinaceae > Larix > Larix kaempferi. The sequence continues at coordinate 7,910,192 of BSBM01001329.1, forward strand.
GCATTATTTATGGCTTTGTATTCCTAAATGGTTTCTTTAGGACCAAAGGCATGGTCCTTTTCTATAGAGTGTCATTACCAGGGCTCTGAGACATGTGTAGAATGCTCAAAACCAACTATTGGCATTAAAATTACTAATCATAGACCAATGATACCCTCAAGAGGCCATTTGTGGTTGGTGAAGGAATCCTTCTTTGAAGCGGATGGATAGAAGCTTCCTTTAGGGCCCTATTTTTAAGTCTATTTCATTGACCACGTTGAATTCCCTAAGGCCACAAGACCTAGATACATAATGCCATGGATATCCCTACAAAGTCATGTTTGGTTCTTCGAGGCATTGTTCATGGCTGTGGAATCATCAATGATTTATTTAGGGATAAAAGCATGATATTCCTCCATTGAACTTCATTCCCAACGCCCTGAGACATGTGCATACTCCTCAAAACACCCTAATGTCACTAACATCCTCAATCATAGGACATTGACCCTTGAAAAGTGATGCGTTGTTGGTGGATAGAACCTTCTTATCTCTAGATGGCTAGAAGATTCCATTAGAGCTTGAGCTTCATGCCTCCTCCCATGACCATTTCCAATCCCCCAAGTCCCCAAGACTTGGATACATAGCGCCATGGATACCCTTGCAAAGTCACGCATGGTGCTTTAAGGAATTGTTCATGGTTTTGGATGCCTTAATGGTTTATTTAGGGCCAAATGAATGTTCTTTCCCCTAGAATGTCATTCCCAAGGCATTGAGAGACATACATATTTTCAAACCCACCTATTGGAATTGTCATCCTTAATCATAGGCCAATGATACCCTCAGGAGACCATGTTTGGTTGGTGGAGCAAACCTTCTTAGCCTTATATGGATAAAAGTTTTCTTTAAGGCCCAAGGTTCAAATTTCCTCCACTGACCATGTCCAAGACCTCAAGTCCCTAAGACCTAGATACAAAACTCAATGGATACCCTTTTAAAGTCATGCATGGTGCTTTGAGGCATTGTTCAGGGCCAAAGGCATAGTATTATTCTCTATAGCATCATTCCTGAGGTCCTAAGACACCTACATACTTCTTAAAATCACATAATGATGTTAATATCCTCAATCATATGACAGTGATACCCTCAACAGGTCATGTGTGGTTGGTTGAGGTAATCTTCTTAGCCTTGGATGGCTATAAGATTCCTTTATGGATAGAGGTTCAAGTCTCCTCTCTTGACCATGTCCAAGTCCCCAAGGCCCTAAGAAATGGATACATAGTGGCATGGATATCCATGCATGGTGATCTAGGCATTGTTCTTCACTCTAGATGCCCCAATTGTTTCTTTAAGGCCAAAGGCATGGTTTTTTTCCCTATAACAACATTCCCAAGGCCCTGAGACATGTAGATGCTACTCAAAACCACCTAATGGCAATGACATAATCAATCATAGGCCAATGATACGCTCAAGAGGCCATGTGTTTTTAGTGGAGGAAATATTCTTAGCCTTATATGGATGGAAGAATCATTTAGAGCTCGAGATTTAGCTCTCCTCCACTAACCATGTGTAAGGCCACAAGGCCACAATACATAGATACATAGTGCCATAGATACCCCTTTGAAGTAATCAATGCTGCTTTTAGGTAGTATTCATGGATCTAGATGCATCGATGATTTCTTTAGGGCCAAAAAAATGGTCTTCTTCGATGGAACATAATCCCCAAGGGCTTAATACATGTGCATGCTACTTAACACCACCTAACTATAACAACATCCTCAATCATAGGCCAATTATACAACTAGGAGGTTGTGTATGGTTGGTGGAGGCAAACTTCTTACCCCAAGATAGTTACTAGCTTCCTTTAGGGGGAAAAGGTTAAGGTATCCTCCACTAACCATGTGTTGTTGTTGGAAGAAACCTTGGTGGAGGAAACCTTATTAGCCTTGGATGGCTAGAAGATTCCTTTAGTGGTCGATATTCAGGTATCCTCCATTGATCTTATCGAAGGCTAAAAGGCCATAAGACCTAGATACATAGTGTCTCAATGGATTTGGATTCCTTAATGGTTTCTTTAGGGATAAAGTCATGGTCATGTTCTATGTAATATCATTACAAAATCCTTGAGACGGGTCTACATAAGGCTCTTACTTTAATTTTATGACTCCAATAAAGGACTTGAGATCCATCCCTCTATGCAAAAACTCTTGATTATGCTCATATCCAACTATTATGTCAAATATCAACTTTAAATTGTGTATGTTATGGTTCATGCTCTTGATCATTGCCCATTACCTCAATAATATTATGTTAGGGTATAATTATTTCAATTTCTTCCCCAACTATTTACTTAGACCCATCGCTAGTACGCAAAACCACATATTTCCACCCACATCCCACTTTGAGAATAATTCTATCTTATACACTGCATGATCTGCTAAGCGATAGTTTGAGTCATGTCTATTAGCCTGATATGCTTAAAACCCTCCTTTAGGGCCTACTTCCTGTAATTCCTCTCATGACTATGTCTAAGGTTTGCATACCTAGTGTCAGTTATATGAATGCTTAGATGCCAAGGATGGTGTTTGGAGTTGATGGGTGCGGTTTAAAGCTTCTCTTAGTGTTTAAGGCCCAAGTTTCCTCCTATGACATTATACAAAAAGCTAAGACCCGTGCATACTAGCAAAAAAATCATAATGGTGTTGATTTCCTTACTTAGAGGTAAATAATAACCCCAATATGTCATGTGTAGTGCTTTGAGCTGTTGTATTTTTCCTTGGATGCACAAAATATTTTACTAGGGAATAAGGCCTAGGCTTCCTCTCTCAAACATGTTAAGGGCCTAAACATCCATATATAGTGCTTAAAAACAACCTCTTAGTTACATTAATACCCCCAATATCAAGCCAAGGATACCCTTAGGAGGCCTTATGTGGTGTTTCAAGGTATCCCTACATGCCTAGAAGTTTAATTTAGGCTAAGGCCTAGGTTTCTTCTCTTAACTAGGTTGAGGGCCAATACACCTATCACTAGTGATCAAAACCTTATAATGAAATCAATATCCACACATAGATGTTAAGAATATTCTTATGAATACATGTGTGTTGACCATATTTCTTGGTCCTATATTCCTAAAAGATTCATTTAGCACCCAAGGAAGAGGTTTCCTCCCTTGAACATCTCCAACGATTTGAAACCCATGCCTTGTGCACAAATCCTAGTAATGATATTAATATCCATTAGAAAAATTAATAATATCAATAAAAATATGCCCTATCAAATAATGAAATCTCAATTCAAATCATTTTTATTTAAAATATTTTATAATAGTAATAAATAAAAAATGGTTCTATTTAATTATTTGTGAAATTTAAGAATCATGGGTATTTATTAGCTTGAATAATATTGAAAATGAATAGTCAACTTGAGCTATTTAAAAAATAATTATTTGTGAACTTGTTGTGTTTGTGGTGCAACACCTCATAAATGAATCATGTGAGCTTGTTGGTTTAAATAGTGATAAAAAAAAATTGAATTTGATGTGATTGTGATTTAAAACCTCATAAATTAATCATGGGCATTTATTTGAATGAAAACAATTTAATTAAGTTATTATAAAATAATTATTTGTGGTGTTGTTGTGTTTATGGTGCAAATCATCATACTTAAATCCTTTTTGTACATGTCCATTTGACAAATATGAGCTTAGCCCCACTATATGGTACTTGACAACATGACATTTCTTTATGCTTATGATTCCTTTATGATAAGGCCTATGATTGTTCACTCGACAATGTTGAGGGCCATTGGACCTATCCCTAGTGATTAAAAACTTATAATAGTGTGAATTCCCATACTTAGAGGCCAAGAATACTCTTAGAAATATGTGTGGGGACTTTTGTGGTGTCTTTCTTGGTCCTAGATTTCTAAAAGCTTCTTTTAGGGCCTTACCTAAAGGTTGTCTCCATTGATCATATATATGGATCTAAGACCCATGTCTTGTGTTAAAAACATAATAATAATACTAATTTCCATAATAAAAAATTAGGAAGATAAAAATATCTCAAATGAATAATCAAATTTAAATTCAAATAATTTTATTACCACTTTATAATAGTAATAAATTAAAAATAGTTGTTTTTATTTATTTGTCAATTGTATTTATATGTTTAAATAATATAAAAAATGAATACATGAATTGAACTATTTTCAATTTTTTTTTTGAAATACTTGTGTTTGTGGTGTAAACCTTATAAATAAATCATGTGATTTTATTTGCTTAAATATTCTAAATATAAATATTTGAACTTTTTGTAAGTATGGTGCAAAAACTCATAAATTAATCTTTGATCATTTATTTTAATTGATGAAAAAATAAATAAATATTGAATTGAGTTATTTCAAAATAATTATTTGTGAATTTGTGTATGGTGCAAATCAACATAATTAAATCCTAAGTGTACATGTCCATGTGGAAAATAATAGTTCAACACCACTTTATGGTACTTGCCAACATGGCATTTCTCATAAGGATAAAACTCAATTTCCAATAATATTAACTAATATAACACCGTTTTAACACCACAAAATATAAGTGGTGCTAATACCACCACTTTAACACCACAAAATCTAAATGGTGCTAATAACACCACTTTAACACCACATAATTGTAAGTGGTGCCAATACCACCACATTTACACCACAAACTATAAGTGGTGCTAACTTGTGGTGCTAAAAGATGGATTTTCTTGTTGTGTTATCAAAGTCGGCCGAAAATGGAGAAACGTGCATTCGAGTTTGGACGGAACGAAGATCTAAAGAGAAACTGAAGCCGTGCAGAATAACAACGTAGAATGTGCTTCGTGCATATATACGGGAGACCCGGTTTCTTGTAACCAGCAAATCTAGCTGTCATTAGCATAAGCTCCTTTTCGACTTTCCATTATATCTAATTTTATTTTAAAAGTTTCTATTAATATCACACTTCGTTTTCGAGTTCTCTTTTTTATTTTAAAAGTTTATTAGTATTTTTCCCTTGTTTTTAATTTTTATTTTTTATTTTTTTACATTGTACGCTCCCACTCTCCCACTTATGAGTTGGTAAGGAGGTTAGCATTTGAAGGTATACCATTATTTTACATATATGACCTTGGCTTAAAAATATATAAGATTAAGAGAAAAACCATTCTATTATTTTACATTTTATCTTATGGTTATTATAGTGAAGCTATGTCATTGTAGAATATAAGTGTTAGAATTCTGACAATATATGAGAGTTCATTAATTGTAAGCTTGTTCAGGATAATTGTAAATCTCTTATTGAACAGTAAGAGTATTGATTCCTTGCTGTGTGGATGTTTCCATATGTTTTCATAATCTCAACCATTTAAATAAAATACAACGCTCAAAGTTTTACCATGTAAAAATATTTGTGAAATTGTTATTTTTTTCTCATTCCTTTATTGAATTAACAAGTGAAATTAGTAACAAAGCTAATTATACCTATCTTTTAAAAATAATTTAATATAAATATTTATAAATGTTTTAATTTAATAATTGTACATAGTTCAAAGTTAAAACTAAAATAGGTATAAAACATTTCAAACTTATAACAATGTACTATTTATGCATACGGTAAATGTAAGAGAGAAGTGCACATTAATACCAATTTACAATTCATTAAACTAATGTATTAATTATAAATTTGTGTATAGAAAATAATTTCACAATAATGTTTTGAGATTACAAGTCATTAAGTTTAAGAAGCATCATATCTATTATGTAAAATTGGAAACTAACAAACTTATAATGTAGGAATAAGCATTCACAAGTCTACATTTCTAAAATACTTAATAAATATTATCTTGTGAATTTAAAACAATAATATTCAAGTTTTCAAATAATTAAATATTCTCCTTTAATGTGCATATAGGCCATTTGTTAGAGGGCTAGTCCACCAGGAAACTTGTTATTCTAGAGAATCAAGGTGGCATGAATTGCAATCATTACAATATGGGCTCAACAAGAACAATATGTCACTTACAAGAATTGAACCTAGGTGGAGAGGGTAACAACATTCCTCCCAACCACCCAGCTACAACCAATGGACAAGACTTGTTTAGTAACTTATTTAAGAATCGGTAATACCATAGTTAAATAGTATTCAATATAAATTAAAGGTACTAATTAGTTAAGGGCAACTTAAATAGTATAATATTATTATAAACTACTACTAAGGTACTAGGTTAGTATAGTACGTGTATAATACTAGTATGGTATCTCACGATATCCTGAACACTTTATGTTCAGCATGAGGGAGGGAGATGAGCCTTCATAAATCTTGCATTTATAAAAATGAGGTTGATGAAGTGGAACTTAGACGGATCCGAGAGCTATTTCTATTGCATGTAGAGTCTGTCGATAAACGACTGAAATATCTGGGCTATCTCCTTAAACCAAACTGCTACCAGCTCAGGGATTGGCAATGGATACTCAGAAAGGTGGACAACATAATAAAGTGTTGCTGCTATAAATGGCTCACCCTCAGAGGCAGATTGGTACAGGTGAAATTAGTATTATAAATCATACATGTATTTTGGATGGTGATGGAAAAAATCCCTCTTTCCATCATTGATAATATTAGAAGGAAGATGATGAATTTATTATGGGTCAAGCAACCGGAGGGAGGGAAGCATCATCTAATATGTTGGGAAAATGTATGTTTACTGAAAGCTTTAGGGGGATGGGAGATACAAAAATTAAGGTGGTTTTGTCAGGCACTGAGCTTGAAAACACTATGGCATGGGTTGTTTGGTTCAGGACTGTGGAGCACCTGTGGAGTAACAATTTTAGAGCTAAATATGTGAAGAGCATATCAATGGAAATCTAGGCCAGGAAGGAGAATAAACAGGTCTCACAGGGATCCAACAACTAGCTTGGCATATCAAAAGCGCTTAATTGGTTGGGAAAATGGTTAAGCTGGAGCATTGGTGATTGATCAAAAGTGATGTTGGGTGTTGATCCTTTTATTGGAGAAGAAATTCTTTATCAGTTATCCCAAGATCTTATATCTCTCCTATCAGCAAGGGGTATCACCAGCCTCACTCACATCAAAAATTATAATTCAAACATGTAGGGTTCTTATTGGTTATATGGTTATCTTCGACATATCTGAGACTTTCAGGTGTTTTGGATGGTGAGTGGGAGTCTTATATTGCAGGTTTGAGTCATATGGGTATCGGATTGGAAAATTGGGTAGACATTCTTCTTCGGGCATGGGACAAAAAATCAGGGAACGTGACAACAAAAGGAGCATATGAAAGAATTGTTTTTACAAACATTGAATTAGAACCAAATTGATGATACTCGGAAGCTCCGTTAAAGATAAAGTGTTTTGCATGGCTCAGTTTTGAAAACTGAGTACAAACTTGGGATAATCTGTGTAAAAAAGGTTTTATGGGACCTAATGTATGTGCACTATGTAAATCCGATGAAGAATGCATTGACCATCTGTTTGGAAATTGCTCCTTATTTTAGATTGTTTGGAAAAGGATCGCCTATAACTTGGGGGATGCTTTTCGAAGGAATCATCTCTATTTGGAAAGGAATGTGTAGGTTTGGACACATCGCTTCCAAAATTGGAAGACTCTTCCCCTTTTTCTTATTTGGGGCATATGGAAGGCACGCATTGCCTCAATTGTTGAAAATATAAATAAATCACATTCCTATGTAGTATTGTCAGTGTTGAGGCACTTCAAAGAATTTTGTAAGCCACGTATGAGCAACTACGGTTGGAATAAAAAAGTTTCTGAACTAGATTTTTGGATGCCATGTGGTTTCTTTGATGGAGAAACCAACAAAGATGGATGTGGGGAGGGATGGTACTAAAATGGTCAGTGGACCATTATTTTATATACTAAATATGGGGTGTGGCATCGACACAAACACAAGAAATGAATTGCTGGCACTTTGGGGCCTAGTTAGGTTTTCCAATATGAAATAGGTACGAACCCTTCATATCTATGGTGACTCTAAAATTATTGTAGATTGGGATACAAGACTTACTCCTCTTCAAGTGATTTGTTTGAAGCATTGGATTTCATGAGTTCAACGTCTTTTGGAAAGTTTTGAATTTTTCCATCAATCACATATATAGAAACTACAATATACAAGCTGATCATTTGTCCAAACAAGCAGTAGGCTTGGCTGAAGGTGTGGATTTTTTTAGGAGTTTAAAAATGGTACTTTATGTAATTCCGCCTCTTTTAAATCCTATTAGACATTGTTAGTAGGTATTCAGTCAAAATAGAATTATTTTACAGATTTCAGTACTGCATTTTGGAATCATAATTTTCTCCCTTGGAGCTATAGCTTGTTATAATTTGTTTTTGGAATCTTTTTGGATGGTTTAGAAAGTTTTAGTCAAAGCAGCATCTTGGCATATAAGCTCAACAACATAAATGTACAACTTTGATTCTCACTTGAATAGGGGAGAGATTCCAGTACCTGTGCAGGATCCCTTTGCCACACCAAAGGCCACTTGGCAGTGACATGGTGTTGTACGACGTAGGTTAATATTGTAACACTGCATGTTAGGTACGTAGGAGCATTAAAGTGTAGGGTTCCCGTGTTGATTTCGAGGCTCAAACACGCATTTTCCTGCAACTACTCCACCACGCTGTGTAATCTTGTTCGGGTCCATTGCATGGGAACTCCGCCACCCCAGTAGTGGTCTGTTGGGGTTCCATTCCATCTACGTTCGGGAGTTGATGGTGGTTGCTGGTGGGAGGTTACTCTGAGGCTGCCTTGACATTTATTTGCGCACCCTGGTTTGTGTTTTGGGAAGCCATACTTGTCTTTCGGTTGCGTGGGATATGATTTGTGGCGTGGCCATTCCTTTGGCTTGTCTCGACAGACAATTTCGTAGTGGTTTATGCTTCTAGTTGATGATCTTGACAGGCTCAATGCCTGTACACTTATGTGTCAGCTACTGGTTGAAGGTGGTCATTGTAGAACAAGTAATTTGTGGGTTTTTTTAATTTTTGAACAGGTAATTTGATGTCTCCCTTGTGTTTTTTGACCCCTTGCTACATTTTGTTGCAATTGCGGATTGAATGGAGGTTGAATTCAGTCTTGTTCTTCGTTCTCCCTGAGCTCGCAGTTGTTCGGCAGTTCATTGCTGTGGGTTGTAGCCGACAATAGAGGTGGTTCAGTTTCTTGCTCAATGGCGATTTCAATGGAAATTCCATGGGCCTAGGCTTCTATCATCCTGCAACTGGCACTACCATGGCGTTTCAATTGGTAAGGTTTCATCCTTACCAGTTTCTAAACAATGTTTATCAACATGTTACACCTCCATCTGGATGATTTCATTATATCTTTCTGGCAGTTCCTCTGTGGTTGCATGGGTATCTCTGGCAGTGGGTTTGTTTAGGTATATTTGGTCATTCTCATTAGGTTTGCCTGGTTTTATTGGCATTGTAATTGGTATCCTTGCTTGGTTTTGGGGACGACCTTGCTCCATTTTTGTGACAGTGACGTGGTATTTGTGATAATGGCATACCGTTCTTTTTCTATTGTTGTGATACCTTATCTTATTTTCATTTTTAGGGTTTCTATGGTCATGAGGAGTTTTTTAGGGTATGTTTGTACGAAATTAAGGTGAACCAATGTTTGCATGTTAATGGATTTCTCGACATTGGTTATGTCCAACCGTTGTGGTGGATTATGGGTGTCTCTTGAATGTATTTCGGACCATGTATGGTTATTGCGGGCCATTTTTTGGCTAATTATGTGTTGATTCAACTTGTTGAGGTCTTTCAAGTGTCTCTGGGTCTAAGGAGAGTTTGTATGCTTGACACCATTAGTATGAAAGTTTGGAGAAATAAGGGTTTTTGCAGACTGTTATGAGTATGGTTGATATGCATGACTGTAATTTCGCGCTTTGGCTAATTTGGTGATGCTTCCACCTGTTTGTTTTTAAAGGAAACATTACAACCATGAACTAATTTATTAATTATATAGTAATTATACAATAGTTATAAGCTTTATTTTAAAGGTTGATGGTGGAGGGTTTCATGGATGATTCTTTGTTTTTACTGCAAATCAGATTTGGCATTTGGCTTTAGTTCCTGACCTTTTTGTAGGCATTTGCAGACAATACATTGTAACTATGTTTGGTGACAATTATGTAATTTGGTATGGTATGTCTTCCAGTGTGGATGAATGTGCATTGCTTTCAGTGTTGGTAGCAATATTATGGTTTATTATGTTATGATTATTGTAGCCTAGATTATTATTATGTCTTGGATTCATTTGGTCATTAATATTTCATTAGAATGGATATGAGCAATCATAAATAAAACCTGCTCATGTATGATAAAACAACTACAACTTATATTCATATTATTGAAAAGTTTGTAGTGGTAGATGTTTAACTTTATAGTCATATCCATATTCATATTTTTAGTAGATTTCAAGCCCTAAGATTTGTATGTTGGACACAATGTTCACACTAAGAGGGGGGTGAATCAGTGTGAAGGCAATTTAAAATCCTTTTCAACTTCTACTATTCAATCAAGAATTCATCAATGTATCATACTAGCATTTACATCATTATTTCATAATCTTCCATCAACTACTCAATCATAAGCATGTTATCAACTAAATCATTAAGCCATAACAAGCACCACAACACATGATAACATAACATTGTATAATCTTTGTAATCTTTTTATATTTGATTGGATCGGCTACAATTGTTAGGGTAAATTAGCACCAACTGAAAAGAAGAGCACCAACTCTTATTCCAAGGCCCAACCTGGTTTTCTCAGACCCAACTAAGAAGAGTTGAGGTATCCAAACCTTAGATGCAAGACTTTCTTGCATTTACAATATGGTTTACACACTCATGTCATCACACTCACTGTCATATCGACAATATGTCACTGCCCTGTTTATTAACCATGGGGGCTTCACTAGAAGGCAATATAATACCACGTTCATTCATATTGCGGTATTAAATATTCATGAAAACCTAAAAATTATATTGCTTATACATTAAGGGGCAAAGGGTTTTTTTAATTTAATGTAATAATACAAAAATACTTTGGGGTCTTTTTTATATGGGCGACCTGACAAATATCCGCCAAATGGAGATGGCGGGATCACGGCCGGATGAGAAATCTTGTTGAGGGAAGGCTCAGGCTTACCAGTACGCAGGGAAATCGCGTCTTGAGGCATGCTTGAGGCCAGGGGGTTTCGTGGTGAAGTGGGTTTCTAGTCGATCATAGTCAAGAGACAGTGGTCATTAACAACCAATTGTTACCAATAGCACTCAGCGAGTTGTTACCAATAGCCTTGGGAGTCTCTAAGCCTCCAGGGCCTGTTATAGGCCCTCGATAGACCTTGGGGGCTTGAATACCCAACCAATCGTGCCTATTACAGGCCTTGGGAGGTTTAGTCAGCCTCCTAGAGCTCGTTACATGCCCTAGGGGCTTGGATACGTAGCCCACAACAGGCTTAGTCAGCAATTGGGGAACTGCAACAAGCAATCTAAATGTTGTACTATGTGCATTGACTCTAGTGACATACAAGAAGTGATCTCCTATCTCTTCATTAGACCATTAGATGTTGCAAATCATAATGATATGTGGTTGAGTAATTGCATTGTGGGTGAAGTAATGTGCATCCACAATATGCATCGAAAGAAGCAAGGTGCATTGTAGAATGCATGTGGGGTCATAAGAGGGGTATCATATCAATATACTAGGTAGAAATATAAAGGGGTATAAAAAATGTTAATGAAAAAATTGATACATACAATATCTAGTGAAAATAGGGGTTTTTTTAAATTGGGAAGGCATATTGGGAGGGGGTTAAAAAAACCATTTTGGAAGGTATTTTCCAATATTTATTGAAATTAGGGGTATTGTTTCATATGCCACGAACGAACGTGTTATGATAGCGGTTTATTGAGTGAAGCCCCCGTGCCATTAACCAATATGTCATACCATCAACTTGTCACTATCCTGTCAACACTGTCCACAAGATCATCTTCAGTATTCTATCTGAGAGCACATCCGCATTCAGTATGTCTTCATTAGTCATGTCGTCATCATTTTAAAAGCATGTCTTCATTCCATCATCAATTTGCTGCCTCATTTTAACCCAGAATTAAAGATAAAAATAAGAACTCCTTGCATGTTGCTCCTGCTATTGTTGCTGCTTCACCGAACCTGTCCTCATCATCTCTAAACCCCGAAATGATAGCTCCTTTTTACACACACGAAATCACCACATCCACAAACTGTCATTTATCATGTCACTTTTGCTGCCCTAGATTATAAATATGTCTCATATAAGCTTGTTCATGGTTGTCTTTATTTATGTTGTTCATGTCCTCATCAACCTGCTGGCCTAGCCAAACCCATAAATCAAAGATATAAAAACATTTTCTTCCTTGCTGCTCATGTTGTTCATGTTGACCCCAAACTATCAGACCCCCGAAAATAGTACTCCTCTACACTTCTCCGAAAAATTCCACACTACACACATAGAAAAAAATGATTTGTTCTTTATTTATACTTGTTCTTTCCATGTATTTAGGAGGTCGACTTGTCTCTTTCTTATTTCAATTTATCATTAAATAAATTAAATGATATTTTTATTTCCATGTTATCCTTAACAATATATATATATATATATTTGTTTATCCTTTTGCCACATCATCATGCCATGTCATGGCCTTCCATAATGCCTCCAAGGGCCATTTAAACATGCCCACATGGGTCTTTTTCCATGCCTACAAATATGCACGCAGGCCCCACTTAGTATGCCCGCAAGGGCCATAATTACTTGCCCTTGATTATTCCCGCAGTACCCCAAAAATGCCCACATGATGGGCCATCTGTAATGCCCGAATTATGCCCGCAAGGGCCATTTTTTATTCCTACATTATGCTCGCAAGGATTCCCGCAGCTCCTTCTTTATGTCATCAACACAAATGCCCACAAATGGGTCTAAAATGCCTGCATCCTCCAGTGAAAATTCCTACAGGCAGTGTCTTCAACCTTGCCTTTTTCCATTTCCATTTCCATGTCATTATCCTTGTCATGCTTTCTTGTAAGTCTTGTCATCACTCCTTACATTAAACTCTGTTATGCTGGCTTTCCATTTGTAATGCTTGTCCAAGATCATCATGACAATCAAGAGCAATATCTAAGGGTTACATACAATATCCAAGCTCAATCAAACCACCATCAAGTGGGAGCATGGGCCATCAAACCATCTAAGGGTTCTATGACCCCATCAAGCCACAAATGACAATAGAATGGGTCATTTGGTCCTTCTTGCCAAACTATCATGTCCTTCAAGCCATGCCATCAATTCAACCTTTGTCATTAATGCATTGTCATCAATGACAATCATATTCATCATTGTAGTATGTGTGAAAAATTTGAACTTGGTTTTATATTATGTCAAGCTCTCATCATGCTTTATTGAAGCTGCATAAAAAAAAAATGTTGTGAATACATTGTCATTGTGTTTGTTGACAATTCTGAAATTTGCCAGGGCCTATCATTTAGTGTGGATGATTGTGCATTGCTTTCAGTGTTGGTAGTTGAATTATGCTATATTATGGTGATGATTATTGTAGCCTGGATTATTATTATAGCCTAGATTCCTTTGGTCATTATGATTAAACAATCATGGAATGGAAATAAACAATCATAAATAAAACCTACTCATATATAATAAAACAACTGCAGTTTATATTAATAGTATTAAAATACAGTTCCTATATTTGTAGTAGATGTCAAGGCCTAGGATTTGTAGTATGTGTGAAAACTATGACCTAGGTTTTAGTTTATGACAAGCCCTCATCATGCTTGATTGAAATTGTGAGAAAATAAAGTTCCTTGAGAACAAAATCCACATAGAATTTGATTAGGCTATACACCAAATATCATATTCTTCATGAGGCTGGGTACCTTCACCATCATTTTTGGTCAGGTTTCTTGTTTGAGCCAAGTATGGTGACATTGTTGAGCATGCTTGATCAGGATGGGTTGGGTTGGTGGAAATGGATTGAGGCCGATTTACTCCTTGCAACCAAGGGGTAATTGAATATCCATATGCTTGATTTGTGCTTGACACCCACAGAATAATTGCAGGTGTTAGATAGGAAAACATAGAATGAGCCCTTGCACTAGTAGGAATAGAGGTGGGGTAATATACCTGAAACTGATTATAGTGGGGTATCAGAATGTTAATAAGATCTTGGTAGAATCATGTACTGTTTGCAAATTGTTCTAACGATCCTTCCATCATGTTCCTTTCCTTAGTTATTCTTGTAGTATTGGCTATCACATTCCTTTCCTCGGTTGCTCTTGCATAATTTTGGTTCATTTGTTGTGCCTTTATTGCATCCTTTGCCTGCCTTTCCAACTAAATCTAGTGCTCTTTTTCTTGTTGATTTGTCTCTCTTGCAATCCTTTCCTGTGCTAAATGTTTAGCTGCAATCGTCCTTGCTTCCTTATTTTCCTTTGCAAGATATTTATTCCTTTGTTTTAATTCCTGCAAAGCATGTTTCTTTTGTTCAGATTAAACCAAAAGGATTAGGTAGTCTTCTGAAGTGAGTAGTTGTGAAATTCAGCCCAATCGGAGAATGTATGTCTTTACTTGTATTCCTTGCATTGACACTCTATCCACTGGAAACTTTAGGAATTGGCCAAGTCTTGGTGTGTTCCCTGGAAGTAGTTGAGGATCAGCTAGGAGAGGTTCTTCGGATGCAGTATCTTATTCGGGTACATCCCCATTATCTATGTTAGGTTCTTCTATCAACCCACCATCAACATAAAAATGGACAATCTCATCTTGCATGACTACTGGCTGCGAAGGCATGCTCATGCTTTCATCATTGGTGGAACCACTAATGTGTTTGTTCAAGTTCATCATGGCCTCTACCATCCATGATGGTTGGGATACTTGGGTTGGCAATGTCAATGTTTCATTGTTGCTTCCTGGACTACGAAAACCATCGACCACATTAGTATGTGTTATTGAATCCACATGTGTGTCACCTGAACCACCTATCCCCATGTTATATTTCATTGTTTCGTCATCAAATTGTGTAGCATTGACCTGTTCATCATCATCATCAGCACCAAATCCATAGCAATTTCCTTGGGATAGGGACAAGATATTGTCCACATCATCTACATCGTGTTGGCCATCCAAATGCTCTTCGACATCCACATGCTCTTCGCTAGCCACATCTTCTTTTCCATCCACAACAAATTCCCTGCTACAACCAGTGTCATGCATAAGCGCACCATAATTAAATGACCAGATACCTGTTCACCTAAATCTAGCCTTGATATTTGAGGATGTGAGAGACCTTTCGAAATCCTTGCTTGCAAGCTCAGCTAACTCAAACCTCTTTACCTCTACCCCTGGTTTCTTCTCCATCCATGCTGCTTGTTCTAACCTGAAAAAAATCTTTGAAAGGCCAAAACACACTCACATCCAAGGGCTAAAACCTGTGAGTAGCATGAGAAGAATATTTGTCACGTTCTAGCTCACTCTCTTTGCAATTACCCACATGCCACGATTCCTTCCTGCTTGTAACCCTATCTCGTCGCAGTTCCAAATATGGTCTAGAGTGTAAGAGTGTTTCTTGTATGCAATAGAAAGAGTGTCATAGAACTTGGACACAACTATAGGTCGCAGATTTAACACTCTGTCTCTATCAAGGCCCTCTGTTGTTCGTAACATTAGCTTTGGATGTCTTTTTATGAAACCAGCCACCATGATTTACCTGGAAACCCATCTTTGAATGGGTTCATCTTCCCCTGACAAATTTGAGCAACAATTGATTTTAGCTATATCAACTCTAGCCCATGTCCCAATTCGGCCATCATCTTACATCACACCACCACCTCCTCCTCCTCATGTTCAGTCATGACTGTAAGAGGACCTCTCTGCTTGGTTTGGGGCATGCCATTTATCCATAAATGGATTGATGTGGGTGCAATCCCATATTTTTTTCAGCTTTTCTAACTGAATATCCCTTGAATTTTATGTCATCAATTGCAACCATCATGTCTTCTTTTGTCCATCCTATGATAGCACTGATTTTCTTCATTGAAATGGCACCTTGCACTGTAGAATATGGTGGCAATATGGGTGATGATGGCACTGTCGTTGATGGTGGAACCACACCATCTACCTCTTCTACAAGACCATTCTCTGAGAATTTATTGGAACATTTTTGGCATTCAAACCATGGGCCCTATCCTCATCCAATGATGTGCATCGTAGCTGGGCACCTCGGGTACCCTGCTTCCTTGCCCCCCTTGTACAAGGTGCAATATTGACTCTTTCCATGGCTACGAGAACCTGCACAATCCATTTATGTACAATTTAATAGGGTCTCCTTTTACAATGGTTAACCTGCGAGTATTATAAGCTACAACAGTTTTGTCCTATCGAGTTGTAACAATACTTAGTACAATAGTATCAAGCTGTAACACTACTTAGTATCGAGCTTTATCGGCAACAATATTTTATGAATTTTTTTATAACTTATCTTTACCAAAATGAGAAAGCTACAATCCATTCAATGCATTTGAGGTTAAAAATACTTCCATGTAATGTTTGAATTGGTTATGAAGTAACTAAAACTAAATCAAGCAGGATGGTCATGGAATAAATTGAGTATTGGTTGTTGGTTGTGAAAGTGCACCTCATAGGTCTATGTCTTTGTAGCTTGCCTCTATACAACACATAATTCTTGTTTTAGCTCATGTTTTGGAAGTGATCACAAAACTCCTAGATATTTCTTTGAATTGCACACCAAATCTTATACATAAAACAAAAACTCCTAGATAGTTAATTGAATGGATACAAGAATTAGTTGAAAATTAATACCTGAAAAACGGTGCACACACTGATGGGCTATTGATAGTGTTGATGAACTGTTTGCAGATTTTTGATAGTGTTGATGCACTGGTTGAGTCCTGTTTATAGTGTTGATGAACAATTTGCAATATGTTGATAGCGATGATGCACTGCTCAATCCAATGAATGGAAATAGAGTCAATTGTATGCAAAGAGGTTGATTTATAGTTTTTTCTGATCAAATTGATTGCTGGCAGGAATTGACATGAATTGCAAAATTGATTATGGGAATGAGTATCTGGGATTGATTTGGCTTCGATCCAATGGTTGGAAATTTGTATATGCATGATCCATGTGCTTTTAGTGTGTTTAATTGATGGTTTGATTTAGTGGGCAGAGTTGGGAATCTTTATTAGCTGATCCATGTTCTTTCACAAAGTTGAATGGATGATTTGATTTTGTGGGAAGATCTGGGAATTCGATTAATGGATGTTTTGATTTTAGTGGGTAGATATCGGAATTCGTATTAGGTTATCCATTTGATTTCATAGAGTTTAATGAATGATTTGATCTTTTCTTCAGTGGGTGGGTGTCATTTATTGCATTTGGATGTGTAAGTTGTTAATGAATCCTAGACAAGAAGCCGACCTTTATTTCCCTTGCAGTGTGCAGGTGGTAATGGATGATGGAACATCGTCTCTTATTGTTTGAATGTTGCTTCTCCAAAGGGAATTTGTGGGGGATGATGTGATGGCCAGGGTGTACTTAGTATATTGACCACCTCTGGGATAGGATGTTTTGATGTTAGATTTGGTATTTATGGAAGGATAGAGTTGGTTCTCAGTTGGACATGATGGTTTGTACAGTTGGAATTAAAGGGACTATTTGGTGACTGTTGTTTTCTTAGTCAGCTAATGAATCCATTTTGGACATAATATAATATATATTTATGTCTGAATATAATATTTAATGGTATTCTTTTGAAATGTAAATTCTCATTTTATGGGTGGTTGATGTGACAAGAACCATGACCACTACTGGTCCCCACACAACAATAGGAGTCTCTTCCCTAGCAAGGTTTTTTTTTTTTTTTTAAATAGTACACATACCCTTATAGATATATATCTATATAAGTATTAAGGTACTAAGTACTAAGTATATAGTACTACTTATAGCCTTAGGTACATAGTAGTTATAGTATAAGGGTACTATATTAACTCTCCTGAAATAGTTTGGGTAACACAACAAGTAACTCTAGCAATTACAATGGGTTCAAACTTAAGTTTAGTAATCGTTTATATTCTAGGGAGGTTATATTTTTTTCAGAAGAAAAAAATAGGTAACTTGTTATTTCCTTTCGAAATCAAAGTTACAAAAGATACTCAAACATAGTTTAAAATACTGCTTAGTATTGTAATTGACTGGAGACAAAATAAACTCCTGCATTTTCTGATGTCACATATAGTACCCAACTAGTTACTACATATTCCTGCTAATTTCTATATCACATACTGTACCCAAAATAACTACTACATATATTCAATATACATTAAACAAAATGACTATGTAATACTGTCACTTAGGGTTCTTTCAAAAAAACAGAGCTAAAAGATCGGTATAATACCATTGTCAATAATGGTGTCTTCAATATGTTCCTAAAAAATTATAGATCCATCCATTGATCCAAGAGCTTCCTTCGATAGCATGTATGCTTCCCTATTGACTTCACGGTATACGTGAGTGAAGGAGATGTCCTCAAAATACTTAATCATATTATATGTTTTATGTAGCCAGTGCTCCAGTAGGATGGTGTGAATGTCATATTTTCCAGCGACCCAATCTATAATAATTTTTAGTCACCAAAAATTTTGATACTAAAAATCCCTCTCTTAAGAGAAAACCACAACATCCCCCAAAGGGATACAAGTTCTTCCTTTGTGTTGCTCCCATTCCACTCCCATCTTAAGGAAAATCTTGTGATCTCTTTTAATGAATAGTACCATACCTGCACCACATATACCTTTTTTATTTGCACCATCAAAAAAACCATAAGAGGATCCATCATTTAAGATAGGATTTATGATATTTATGTTCCGGTATTTCTTTTCAAATGTAGGGAATTCATGAATTAATTTCATTACCTGTCTACATATGCAATACATAGAGGGAGATATATTATAAAAAATGAGCCTGTTTCTACTTTTCCAAATCTCCCATATGGTGAAAATAGGGAGAAATTTAAATTTGACCTTTCTCATAAACCAACCAAGCACACAATCTTTGAAGGAGAGACCATACCAAACGTCTGACAGTTGCAATAAACTTTGAAGTTCATTCCGTACTCTTTTATAAAACCAATAGTGATGGAAAATATATGAAATGTCCTCGGAATCCTCTTTACATAGAAAACATATACTAGGTCCGTAGAAGCCCCTTTTATGAAAATTTTTCCAAGTTAGGATTTTGTCTTATAAGCAAAGCCAGTGAAAACACTATAATTTCATTGGAATTTTCCATTTCCAAATAATGCGATGCCACCATTTAGAAGAAGGATAATTGTGATTGTGTAAAATAACAGCTTATGCTTTTTTAACAAATGATGTTGCATTGGCATCATCCCAGTCCCATTCCAACTAGTCCAACATATCAAATAGGGAAATACCAGAGTTATATTGTTAACAATAGAGTAGGCAGGTTAAATTAAGTAATTTTAATTTAACTTAAATCTAAACTATTGATAGAATAGGTACCAGTATAGAATTGATCCATATTCTATCCCCGTTTAAACAATTGAAGGATTATAGTGATTAGGGTAGTACTATATTGTAGTGAAATCCTATATTAAGTACTATAAGGGTAGTGTGATAATAATCTTAAGGGTACTAAGTATGTACTTGTCATGGGTACTTTGTGCCAAGTGTCAAGCGACCTACTCATTGTGTAAACTCATTTCCACCTACCCAATTTATCACAAAGTACAAGTGAGTCGCGTAATAATGAGAATGCTTACAAGTCTTCATATGCAGGACAACTTCTTTGAATAGATGGGAATAACTGAGTCGGATGAGATCAACACATTAGAGGTTGAAAAATATGTCATTCTTTCTCATGAGGAGGAATTGTGGAGGCTCAAAAGCCGGGCACTGTGGTTATCCTGTGGGGACAGCAACACCAAATTTTTCCATTCCTATGCGGTTCAGAGAAAATTAAAAAAAGCTATTTGGGACATACATAATGGACATGGAATTAAACTATCCACTCAACAGGAAATCAAACTGGAGGCCATCACATATTTCTCGAAATTATTTACCAAGCCGCAAGTAAACAATCTCGAGGCTCAATTTAAGATTCTCTCTATTATGCCTCGGTTATTTTCTGAAGAGGAGATTGCTATTATTGGGAGCCTAGTTACTATTTCTGAAATTGAAGACATTTTGAAAGACATGGATAAGGGAAAAAGTACTGGACCAGATGGCTAGTCCAGTGAATTTTTCTTTCAATTTTTTGAGTTTCTTGGGCCTGAATTGGTGAAGTTGGTGGAAGATGCTCGATGCAGTGGTAAAGTTTCCGGAGGGGTAAATGCTACCTTTCTTGCATTAATCCCTAAAGCTACAAATGCTGAGTCTTTTCAAGATTATAGACCAATATCACTATGTAATTTAATTTACAAAGTGATTTCCAAAACGATCGTAAATCAGATTAAGAAGGGGATGTCAAGAGGGATTTCAAAGGAACAATTCGGCTTTCTGCATGAGAGACTGATTTTTGATGCCATAGGGGCTGCCCAGGAGTCTTTACATTTGGAAAATGAAAATGGTCAGAAGGCGAGTGTTTTGAAATTGGATTTGGTTAAAGCATATGACATGGTTGACTAGTCGTTCCTCAGATTACTATTACTAAATTCTAGACTGAATTATTTGGCTACTCAGTGGATTATGGGGTGTATTACTTCTGTCAACTTTGTTGTATTAATTAATGGCTGCCCGACTTCCTTCTTCAAGGCATCAAGGGGGCTCTGTCAGGGATGCCCGCTCTCCCCTCTGTTATTTCTTCTAGTCATAGAAGGATTGAGTCAACTGGTAATGCAAGCAAAGTTGAATGGTTATGTTAAGGGGATAAAAGTCTCAGCACATCACTATATTACACATCTGTTGTTCGTCGACGATGTTCTGCTATTTGGTATTAGGAATATTGATGAATGGATGTACTACAAATCTATTATTGATCTATTTTGTTTAGCTACTGGTATGTCCATCAGTTTCCCCAAATCTGGTTTTTACTCTATCAACTGCTCGGAGGCTTTTCATGAACAGATCAGGGATCTTATTCCTCTGGAGACTCGAGATCTTAACCTGAGTTTCTTTTACCTAGGGTATTTTCTAAATCCTTGCGATTATAGAATTGTGGATTGGCACTGGTTGATTCAAAAGTTTGAGTGTAGATTGGCATCTGGGACCTTTCTGAAATTATCTTTGGGTGGCAGGTTGATTTTTTTGAACTTTGTCCTTCTTAGCCTACCCATATATTGGCTTACACTCGCCAATGTACCTACTTCTATTCTTCATATGATGAGGAAAATTTCTTTTAACTTTCTGTGGAATACTTGTCCGGAGAGACACAGGTTCCATCTGGTGGTCTGGGATCGGATTTCTACTCCGGTGGAGAAGGGTGGTTGGGGCGTTCGCAACTTATTCTGGGTCTCAGATGCCCTTCACCTGAAAATCTTGTGGCGTGGGTTATTTGATACAGGGCTATGGGGAAATGTGATTAGAGATAAGTATCTTCACAGTACTTGAGTCAACATTTGGATTAGAGGTTTTTCTAGAATATCCAGGTGGACCTCTTCGGTCTGGACTGGGTTGGTCAAGACAATTCCTCTGCTTAAACGATGGCTGGCCTGGCGTGTTGGGAATGGGTTCCAAATCCGTGTGGGAAACGACCCAATATTGGGTATCAATCATTTGTCTTTATTTCCGGCTCAGACATTACATAATATTCAACAAAAAGGTATTTATTTTCTAAACCAGGCCCGTTCAAGCGTCTCAATGGTGGAGGTGGGTAACTACTGGCTCAATGCTGATACACTTGGACTCACTGATTTGGATTCCCGGGTGTGAAAACTATATTGCTAAAATTACACATGCCGATATTACTCTGTCACCTAAAAACGATGAATTGGACTGGTCTTTTAAAAATTCAACCGGTGCAATTAAAACCAATGTGGCTTATACGGCAATTGCTGATTTTGTCAATTACCCAACTCACCAGTGGTGGCACTCGTCGGTTTGGCAATGGCAAGTTCCTTTGAAAATTCGATGTTTCCTGTGGATGGCATCACACGATTGCATCCTCACGGGTGAGAATTACTGGCACAAAGGTGGTTTGGGGCCTCTAGCTTGTCCATTTTGCAATGCTGCAACTGAAACGGTGGACCATCTATTTGCTCAGTGATCGGTGACAATTCCATTGCAGGATGACATTTCTTTCCAATCTCATGCTATGGGACAGTGGTTTACTGGCTCTCTGGATGAAAATCTTCATTTTTGGCGCTGGCATCAACGCAAGTATATTACATTTCCGTCACATTTCATTTGGGGTCTTTGGAGGTATCGGTGTTCATCCTATTTGGGGACAACATTTTTTTTATGGCGGGAGTTGTAAGATATATCACCAGTTTCACTACTGGTGCTACTGTGGTTTTATCAAAGACCAAGGTGGTGATACTTCGGGCCTCATCTTTCCACACTCATTTACCGGTGGTCTTTTTTGATGGAGCAGAACAGGGTGGAAAATGTGGTGTTGGAGCTTACTTATTGACAGATCATGGCATGCATTTTGAATTAAGTTTGGGATTCGGTGTTGGTACTAACACGAGGGCTGAACTTCTCGCATGCTAGGGATATTTGGTGATTTCTAAGAGAAAGGAGTTTTCGACACTTCAACTCATTGGGGACTCCTCTGTCATTATCAATTGGCTCAAAGGAAAACATCAACTTCAGATTCCACTTCTTATCCATTGGCAAAATCGTATTCGGAATCTGTTTGGGTGGTTTGAGGTTGTACATTTTTCTCATGTCACTCGGAATTACAATGAGAAAGCTGATACTCTATCCAAAGTTGTTCTCAGTCTGGATGAGGGTTGGGCTCATATTTGTGGCTTCCAGGACAGTTCTCTTGTCGAAGACTCCCGACTGAGAGTTTATTGATCATTTTTCTATTAGTTGGGGTAATTTTTGGATTAGCTTATTTCCTTTTTAGTGGGGTTTAGTTTCTGAACTGTCCATTTGTCATTCGAACTATTAGATCTATTGTATTTTCGGCCTATTGTAGCAGGTTCCATGTCAGGGACAGATCATTTGTATTGACTGGCTTTACGGTTGTCATGCGCCTTATTCGACTTTATTGTAACTTCTTTGATTCATCCTTTGAATAGCAAGAAGTTTTTTTACTTCTGTAAAAAAAACAACTTCTTTGACTTGAATATGCACATTGACCAAAAAAATGGCCAAAAATATAGTTGAAATGGTAAACTACTTAAAGTATTGTGAGTATTTATTAATTATTTCTCTCACTTCTTTAATGCATACCCAATTTCAAACATAATTCATGATGTATATCCGACAAATGTTTGTTAACCTCTCATTAAAAAAATGAGTGTAATTTGTTGTAATAAACAATGGGCAAATCATAAATATAGATAAATCGATAGCCTTCGCACATGATCAAGAAATGCACGCTCAGAGCGCACTTGAGGCCCGCTAAAAGGTCATTATGAGGGAATTGTTTCAAAACGATGTGCAGCCAAGGCTGGGCCAAAGTCGCCTGACATAAATACGAAGAAAGGTTGACAATTGTACTTAAAAAGGCTGTTATTTGTCCTTATATCCGATAAAATTGTCCAACGTGGCTAAAATTTAAATGTTTACGGCACTGGAAATTGAATTGCCTCCACTTTCGAATTCTTCATGTGCACAGGATGGGGGTTTTAGTCTCTTTTATGCCAGGGAAGCTGCGCTACAGGGCCGCCCCTATTTGCTCCATGTGCGGAGTCTAAGAGAAGGAGTTTATCAAATTGCTATCATTTTCAATTTTCAATTAATAAAAATTTAAAATTTAAACACTGTAATCAATTTGGAATTAGGTGTGGTGTAATGATTAAGAGTAAAAATAATACAATCATTTTGAAATTAAAAAATTATAGAATACATTCTACATACTCTACAAATATGAAAATCATCTTCAAATATTGTTTGTTTTAATTAACTTTGTAATATAACACTCTAAGAATAAAAATATCATGGCTAATAGTTTTCCTACCTAACTTTATTAAAGTACGCAATTTTAAGGAAATTTTAAACTAGGCACAATACAAACTTTTTGAAATTGAAATAATTTGTAAAATAAATACTACATACTTCAAAAATATAAAAATTATGTTTAAATATTATTGATTTCAATCTACTTTTTAATATATATTTTTATATATTATGATTTCAAAATAATATATTCCATTATTTTTAAATAATATACTTTATTATTTTAATTTAATTTTTTTTCAATTTATAATTTATTATATTTAAAAATTAATTATTAATATATTTTAAAATAATTTGATTTATATTTAAATTTTAATTAAATAAAATTTCATCTTTTTCAACTTAAAAGAAAATACAAAATTCTAAAACCCAAAAACATATAACGAGACTAAAAGTTTGTCACTTCTGAAAATGTAAACAATAATGTTAAACATGACCAACTATACACACGAATACAATTATATAACTTAAAACCCCTAGAGCAACATGTCGATTCAAAGAATAGCGTCCCAAGGCCTGGGCGGGAGCTGTAAACCAACACTACTCATGGTAGAGAGGAGTTATCCAACAATGCTCAAGTTAAGAGGAGTCGTTCACTAATACACAAGTTAAGGTTCACTAATACACAAGTTAGGGAGCCATTCAAGACTACATAGACTGAAGTTACAATGCATTATCTACTACCACATCTATATATTAGGGTTACAATGTATGATGTTGGCATGTTGGTAGGGTAAGACTTAGACTAGTAGGCAATAGTTTTTTAAATGAATATTAATAGGACTTTGAACCTATTGTGATTTCTAAAAGACAAAGTCGATCAAAGTCTATGATGCAATCTTTTAAAGTTCTTAAAAATTAATACAAAGATGTGTTTCAAGTTTGTTTTTTTAAGAATTTATGGATACAAGTATTGGTCAAAGTATTCATTTCAGGTGTTCATTTTGTGAATATTAGGGCTTATTGTACTCTTTTTGGTTATTTATGTTTGTAAATGAAATTTTTTATTATTAGTAAAACAATTTAGAGCTTTATGGAAACACTTGCAATGTTAACTAAGATTCTCATTTGCATGCATATGATAGATTACTATGTAATATATGTGTTATTTAATATCTTCATCATATCACTATATATATATATATATATATTACTTATTACATTTCAAAAAAACAAATTTGTGTAATACATATAAAGATAATCTAGAAATTTAAATCTATTTTAAAAACACCATGGCTAAGGAAGTTTGGGATATTAAATTTTTATTTGAATAAAACATAAAATTAAATATAATCACTTTGGTTGATTAAAAAATGGTTTTAGTTAGTTATTTATAGTTTTGATAAGTGAATAGTATATTTATATCTAGATGTGCATATTTTTCGCAATAATATCAAATTTTATAAATGATTTTATCTTTAAGACGTACAAATTTAAAATTTTCCACTTAAATATTTAAAAAGGATATCGAAAACGTTTTAAAAGTCTGGCGTGGCGTGGCGTGTTGTGTAGTCTATCTATGATAAAGCTGCTGTTGTGTAGATGGCTTTTTAATGTATGATTCCAGCTATCACTATAAGAATTAATTAAGAGTGTAACGCATGCCCATTCAAACAAACAATGTAGCAGGGATGACCAATTCTAAGTCTCATTAAAGTCGTGGGCAAGAAATCGAGCGGTGAATAGTGCCCGCTGCCCGTGTCAGTAGACGGCTTTGAAGCAGCGGGTCTCTTTGGAGTGTACGCTGCAAAGATCCGTCCAACAACAAAACGCGTGGCCAGCTATGCATTAATTCTGGAAAACGACATTATACATTAACCAACCAAAACATTAGTTGCAGATGGAGGGTGGAAACAAATTTATATTTTAATATTTCAAATAGTCTACAAACAAACAATATATTTTTATATTTTTATATTTTAATATTTCAAATAGTCTACAAACAAACAATATATTTGTAATTTGGGAGTTTCTGTGAGGAACATGTAGAGTGGTTTCAGTGACACTCATTAATACAGAACCCATGAATATTTGTCGTTTCTTTTTGTAATTATTTGTGCTTTCGATTCTTAGTTGGTAATCCTCTAATATTGTTGGAACGGGACGAATATTTAGAAAGCAATTGGACCACTTAAAAATATTGTCTATATGTGGAAGGCATGACTAAATTAACAATGTCTACGAGCAAATATAATTTCGGAACTCTTCAGTACTCTCATTTGCTTGTATCTATGTAATACGGTGAAATAATAGAACGAGTCGTATGAGCTCCTCTTCGACTTTTCAGTATATATTTTTTATTTTATTTTGAAGGTTTTATATTAATGTTACACTTCCTTTTGAATTCTCTGTTTTATCCTCATGCTGATAAAAGTTATCGATCATTGTATTACCATCAAAATTAATCTTCCGATAACATTTACCATTGTTATGAAATTAAAGATATGATTATGCTAATTTTTTAAAACTATTGATATGATAAAATAAGATCTGAACAAATCTAGAACTTAATAAAACAAAATAATTCTTATTATAATATTTATATTTAAATATTGTAAAATATAATAAAACAATTTAAATTATTTTAATTTTATATTTTTTCTATTTTGAATTTAATAATGTTAATTATGAAAATTTTAAAGATACAAAGTTAATACTATAACATAACCTAAACTATGAAAAATTTATAATTGTTTAATTTTAAATATGAGAAATGTGATTTTGAAACTTTCACATTTATAAACATTAATATAATTTAACAAAATTATCTTAAACAAAATGCAATCAAAAATTAAAAAAGAAATGTTTTTTTTAAACATAGTTTTACATAGTTTTTAATTTACATTAATACACTTTTCCTAAAGATTAGCACTTGAGATACCATAGAGAAAAATAAGCAACACTTGTCACACCATGAGATAGGTGGAGGTGTTGGCTCATGATTACAAAATGAAAGTTTTGATAGTAAGAAGACTAGGGTTTAATGTGATTCGCTATGTCTGTTTAAAGGTTTATTCATATGCCAAGTGAGTATTCACTTGATCTTGTCAGGTGCCAACTACAATGAATGGTATCCTCTAGTTTTATTGTTGCTATTGGAAAAGGGTTTGAGGTTATGCCCATTCTATGGGGAAATAGTGGCAACTCTAAGGGAACTGGAATTACGAAGAGAACAAGAGAAAATGAAGTTTTGACTTTGCAAATGTGTAGATTCCAAGCTCAATAGTAGTCGTGCTTTGGGTTGTGGAATGGAGTTTCATAAACCTCTTGATTGCATTTCAATTCTTTGTTATGTCAAATTTCTCTACTCCACAATTGGCTATCTAATAGTTATCTAATTGAAAGGAGTTAACACATTAGCTATGGAGTTGTCTAAACATTTTACAATTTTTACTTTTATGGTCAATTTTGTTGGAATACACTATAAAATATTTGGTCAAATCATCACTTTGTATTATTCATTTTTTTTTTAATTTAAAAGATCGATTGAGCTTCCTCAAATACACCATGGATGCATGAATTATGCAATTCCAACAACGTATATCAATGATTCCAACAATATTTCAAAAAAAAATGATTGGAAAAAGACCGAAATGATAGTTGAAATCGTAGAGCTTAGACGACTGTATTAGAAATTGTAAATGTATTTGGTATTCATTAATTATTTCTCTCACTGCTTTTATGCAACTGTCGATACAATTCCGAACATAATGAAATTGTATGATGTATGTGAAAAATGGTTGTCGGGTGCTCGCATGAAAATGATGGCCTCAAAAGAGGCAATGGAGTCATCAAGAACATGCTCACACATGAATTCTCACGCATAGTCAGGAACACGCTTGTTTTCCTAATTTTTGAGGTTCAGGAATACCCGAAATGCAAACAAGGATGCCAGGTCATCCTTACAAGAGTGCGTGCACGTTTCTAAAGCATGTATGCGCTAGGAACACACATGCATTTTGTTTATTGTTTTTAAAAGGCATCGAGTCAGTCTATTCTCCGTATAGACTGCTCCATGCATGTTAAGGTATATTGAGCAAACCATTGGTAAATTTGGAGTAATCAGAGAGCCAATCAATCACCCAGGGGAATATTTCCTTTTTCTTCATTAGATTCCAGGTTATTATTTTCCTTTTTGTTTTCTTTTTAGTTTCATATTTTCTTTAAAAAATAAATAAACAACTAAACCTAAATTCTTTTATTGAATTGCAACAAAACTAATTATAATGGATCCCAAAGATAACCCAAACCAACCACCCTACATCAATATGCACAAAGCCCGAATCATGAACCACCAAATGTTAACATGGAAATTGATGTGGATTTGAGATCTCTTAGAACCTTTTGTAATGAATTATGAAATACCAGAGAGCACACCCAATTTTCACTAGCCACTTTGGTAGAAGCAATTATATCCTTCATTGCTAGAAGCAATTATATCCACGATGCACAAATTAAATACAACATAGCTAGATTTAGCAGAATTGTGAGAGTGCTAAGTATGAAGTGCTTGAATCTTGTGACATATTTTCGGTGGAATTCCATTAAGAGAATATTATTAAATGATAACTTTTGTTTGGCATATGGTGTAAAGGGTGGAATTCCATTTTTTTAGGAGACTTTCACTATTAACTGACAATTTGACTCGACCAAATAATGATTTTATTAATGAAATTAGTTGAAGTCTATATAGAGAAGCACCAGGCATTTATGTAAACTTTGAGATATAGATGAACATGAACATGAATCAATTTAA
The DNA here is from genome assembly GCA_027924585.1 of Larix kaempferi. Classification (NCBI taxonomy): domain Eukaryota; kingdom Viridiplantae; phylum Streptophyta; class Pinopsida; order Pinales; family Pinaceae; genus Larix; species Larix kaempferi. Next base: position 7,939,142 of record BSBM01001329.1, read on the forward strand.
AGATAATGATATTTTACTAATGAAACCACACTTGATAGCTAAAGTTTCTATAGGTAAGCACTAGTGATTTATGGAAATTTGAGATATAGATGAACACCAAGGTGAATCAATTTCATGCAGTTTTACAGGACAAAAAAAAATTGAAGTACTTACATTCGATGTTGAATTGCAAGTAATGGAGGCCAAACAAAGATGGAACATTGTAGAGAAGTGGCCTCTTCCCTTCCTTGTCATAAAGAAGGAGGATGGCTTTAATCACATCCTCTAGTGTTGCATATTTAGAGAGTAATAAATGCAGGGAAGGAATGACACAAATAGTGGAAGACCCAAACCTTCTTGAAATCTATCTAAATAGAAAGGCCAACAATGATTAACTAGGAGCAAGAAGGATTCCATGGAATCCACACAGTGTAGATACAATAACATGTTTTTAGATTAAACTAAGATGTAAGTGGAGTACAATTAGAGAAGAAAATCAAAGCTAAGAGGCACATGACCTCTATGGAGGAAGTGGATGCAGAGCTACTCCAATGGGTGACACACATATAGGTTTCTCTAGTTTCAGAGTCAGAAAATTATTCTAGAAGGTTGAAATATATTAGCTTAATAAAGGGTGGATGCAGAGCTACTCCAGTGGGTGATAGACGTATAGGTTTCTCCAGTTTTAGAGGCAAATTTTTTTTCAAGAAGTTTAAAATATATTAGCTTAATAAAGGTCTCATTGGAAAAATAATTAAAGTGAGGGGGAACTAGGAAAAGAAAGTTTTGAATAAACTGGAATTTATGAGAGAAAAGTGCAATTCTCTTATCAAGGCTAAATGAGGACTAGAAGCAATGGTGGTGAGAGAAACATCAAAGGACCATTATGTTGAAGGTTATAATCCCAACACTCAAGTTTCCTATGGGTGCCCACATGAAGTTGATGGCCATTTCAGTTACAATATGAACACGCATCTGCTTGATTTTAGAAATGCACACGCATTAACAAAAACATGTGTGCATTCCTCGTTTGACAATTGTTGAACCTGCACGTAGGACAGATACGTGGACTGGGATGCACGCACGTTCCTTTGTAATGTAGAAAAAAAGGCTCACGAGCCTTATTCTTCAAAGATATACTTTTCGATTAGAAATCAAATCTTTTTTACTTCATTAGATTTTTTTTAAACAAAAATAAATTTAACAAGTTTTAAAATACAAAATTTTTGTTTTATGATTGGTTTAAGACAACTTCCATGGGACATAAATCCTTGCAAAAGTGATTTTTTTTTAAATTTAAAAATAAGTTATAAAACAAAAAATTATAAAAATGCCACATATTATATATAGTAGCTAAGGCATTAAATTAATTTATTTGAGATATAGATAAGGCTGCTCATATTAAGGTTAAGAGAAAAATCATTCCATTGTTTTACATTTTATCTTATGGCCATTATAGTGGGCATTTTTTTCTTAAGAATATGTCTTGGCTTAAAAATATGTAAAATTAATTGAAAAATCATTCTATTATTTTACATTTTATCTTATGGCCATTATAGTGAAGCTATGTCATCGAATACATACTTAAAATTGAAAATTTGTTGTAGAATATAAGTGTTGGAATTATGATAACAAATGGTAGTTTATGTAACCATTACAATGAAAGTTATGATGAAGAAATTATATTTATTTAAGTTATGGAAGGAAAAAATTAATTAATTGTAACCATGTTATGGGTAATTGTAAATCTTTTTTTATTGAATAATAAGAATACTGATTTCTTGTTATGTGGGTGTTTCTCTATGTTCTTATAATCTCAACAATTTAAATAAAATATAGGTTTCAAAGTTTTACTATATAAAAATATCTGTGAAATTGTTATTCTTTTTTCTCATTTCTTTATTATTTATGCATATTGTAAAAGGAAGAGAGAAATACATATTAATATCAATTTACAATTCATTGAACTAATTCTCTTACAATTACCTTAATATTAAACTAACTAGTATAATTGTTATAATATAGATGGTATTAATTATAAATTTGTGTATAAAAAATAACTTCACAATAATGTTTTGAGATTACAATTCATTAAGTTTAAAAAGCATCATAATGTAAAATTGGAAACTAACAAGCTTTTAATGTAGGCATAAGAATTCACAAGTCTACATTTCTAAAATACTTAATAAATTTTATCTTGTGAATTTAAAACATTAATATTCAAGTTTTCAAATAATTAAATGTTCTCCTTTAATGTGCATATAGTTCTTAATACTTTAACTAATAATATATAGTTCTTAATACTTTAACTAATTATTATTAGTACATAGCACTTTCTTAGTAACTTATTTAAGAATAGGTAATACCATAGTTAAATAGTATTCAATATAAATTAAAGGTACTAATTAGTTAAGGGTAACTTAAATAATATAATATTATTATAAACTACTACTAAGTCACTAGTATAGTACATGTATAGTACTAGTACGGTATATCATGATATCCTCAACACTTTCTGTTCAGCATGGGGGATGGAGATGAACCTTCATAAATGTTGCATTTATCAAAATGAGGTCGATGAAGTGGAACTTGGACGGATCCGAGAACTCTTTATGTTGCATGTGGAGTATGTCAATAAAGGACTGGAATATCTGGGCTTTCTCCTTAAACCAAACTACTACCAGATCAGGGATTGGCAATGGATACTTAGAAAGGTGGACAACAGAATAAAGTGTTGCTGCTATAAATGGCTCACCCTCAGATGCAGATTGGTACTAGTGAAATTAGTATTAGAAAGCATACATGTCTTTTGGATGACGATGGCCAAAATCCCTCTTTCCATCATTGATAATATTAGAAGGAAGATGATGAATTTATTATGGGTCAAGCAACTGGAGGGAGGGAAGCATCATCTAATATGTTGGGAAAATATATGTTTACCGAAAGATTTAGGGGGATGGGAGATCAAAAAATTGAGGTGGTTCTGTCAGGAACTGAGCTTGAAAACACTGTGGCATGGGTTGTTTGGTTCAGGACCGTGGAGTAACATTTTTAGAGCTAAATATCTGAAGAGCATATCAATGGAAGTCTAAGCCAGGAAGGAGAATAAACGGGTCTCGCAGGGATCCAACAACTAGCTTGGCATATCAAAAGCGCTTAATTGGTTGGGAAAATGGTTAACCTGGAGCATTGGTGATTGATCAAAAGTGGTGTTGGGTGTTGATTGTTTTATTGGAGAAGAAAGTTTTTATCAATGATCCCAAGATATTATATCTCTCCTATCAACAAGGGGTATCAACAGCCTCACTCACATTAAAAATTATAATTAAAACATGGGCAGTTCTTATTCGTTATCTTCGACATATCTGAGACTTTCGGGTGTTTTGGATGGTGAGTGGGAATCTTATATTACAGGTTTGAGTCATATGGGTATTGGATTGGAAAATTGGGAAGACATTCTTGTTTGGGCTTGGGACAAAAAATCAGGGAAGGTGACAACAAAAGGAGAATATGAAACAATTGCTTTTACAAACATTGAAGAAGAACCAAATTGATGGTACTGGGAAGCCCCATTAAAGATAAAGTATTTTGCATGGCTCAGTTTTGAAAACTGAGTACAAAATTGGGATTATAATCTTTGTAAAAAAGGTTTTATGGGACCTAATGTATGTGCACTATGCAAATCGGATGAAGAACGCATTGACCATCTCTTTGGAAATTGCTCCTTCTTTCATATTGTTTGGAGAAGGATCACCTATAACTTGGGGGATGATTTTTGAATGAATCATCTCAACTTGGAAAGGAATGTGCACGTTTGGACACATCGCTTCCCAAATTGGAAGCCTCTTCCCCTTTTTGTTATTTGGGGCATATGGAAGGCACGTAATGCCTCAATTTTTGAAAACATCAATAAATCACATTCCTGTGTAGTATTGTCAGTGTTGAGGCACTTCAAAGAATTTTGTAAGCAATGTCTGAGCAACTGCAGTTGGAATAAAAAAGTTTCTAAACTAGATTTTTGGATGCCATGTGGTTTGTTTAATGGAGCAACCAACAAAGATGGATGTGGGGGAGGGATGGTACTAAAATGGTCAATGGAACATTATTTTATGCTAAAAATGGGGTGTGGCACCGACACAAACACAAGAGATGAATTGTTAGCACTTTGGGGCCTAGTTAGGTTTTCCAATATGAAACAGGTACGGACCCTTCATATATATGGTGACTCTAAAATTATTGTAGATTGGGCTCCGGGACTTACTCCTCTTCAAGTTATGTGTTTGGAGCACTGGATTTCATGAGTTCGACGTCTTTTGGAAAGTTTTGAATTTTTCCATCAATCACATATATAGAAACTACAATCTAGACAAGTTGATCATTTGTCCAAACAAGTAGTAGGCTTGGCTGAAGGTGTTGTTTTTTTAGGAGTTTAAAAATGGTAATTTATGTAATTCTGCCTCTTTTAAATCCTATTAGACATTGTTAGTAGGTATTCAGTCAAAATATAATTATTTACAGATTTCAATATTGCATTTTGGCATCATAATTTTCTCCCTTAGAGCTATAGTTTGTTATAAGTTTTTTTTAAGCTTTTTGAATGATTTAGCAATTTTTCGTCGAAGCAGCATCTTGGGATATATGTTGAGCAACATAAATGTACAACTTTGATTCTCACTTGGAATAAGGGAGAGATGCCAGTACATGTGCAGGGTCCCTTGTGCCATGCCAAAGGCCACTTGGCAGTGACCTGGAGTTGTACAACGTAGGTTAATATTGTAACACCACATGTTAATTAGGTAGGAGCATTAGAGTGTAGGGTTCTCGTGCTGATTTCAAGGCTCAAACACGTATTTTACTATAGCTACTCCACCACCCCGTGTAACCTTGTTCGGGTCCATTGCATGGGCATTCCGCCACCCGAGTAGTGGTCCTTCGGGGTTCCATTCCGTCTACATTCGAGAGTTGATGGTGGTCGCTGGTGGAGTTGAGGTTGTCTTGACATTTATTTGCGCACCCTTCTTTTTGTTTTGGAAATCCATACTTGTCTTTCGATTACATGGGATATGAGTTTTGGTGTGACCATTCCTTTGGCTTGTCTTGATAGAGGATTTCGATGGTGATTTTTGCTTCTAGTTGATGAGCTTGATGGGCTCAGTGCCTGTACACTTATCTGCCAACTAATGGTTGAAGGTGGTCATCATAGAATAGGTAATTTGTGGGTTTCTATTATTATTTTTGAACAGGTAATTTGATGTCTCCCTTGCTGTGTTTGTTAACCCCTTGCTACATTTTGTTGCAAGTGCGGATTGGACGGAGGTTGAATTCGGTGTTTTTCTTCGCTCTCCTTGAGCTCGTAGTTGTTCGGTCGTTCATTGCTATGGGTTGTAGCCAGAAATAGAGGTGGTTGGGTTTTCTGCTCGATGGTTGTTTCAGTGGAGATTTGACGGGACTAGGATTTAGGAATCCTGCAACTGGCGCTGCCATGGCATTTCAATTGGTAGGGTTTCATCCTTACTAATTTATGAACAGTGTTTATCAACATGTTACATCTCCATCTGGATGATTTCGTTATATCTTTCTGACAGTTCCTATGTGGTTGCATGGGTATCTCTGGCAGTGGGTTTGTTTGGGTATCTTTGGCAGTCCTTAGTGCGTTTTCTTGATTTTATTAGCATTGTAATTGGTAGCCTTGCTTGGTTTTGGGGACGACCTTGCTCTGTTTTTGTGACAGTGACATTGTATTTGTGATAATGGCATACCGTTCTTTGGCTATTGTTGCGATACCGTATCTTGTTTTCATTTTTAGGGTTTCTCAGGTCATGAGGAGGTTTTTAGGGTATGTTTGTACGAAATTAAGGTGAACCAATGGTTGCATGTCAATGGATTTCTTGACATTGGTTATGTCCAACTGTTGTGGTGGATTATGGGTGTCTTGTGAATGTATTTTGGACCCTGACTGGTTATTGCAGACCATTTTTTGGCTAATTATGTGATGATTCAACTTGTTGATATCTTTCAGGTGTCTCTGGGTCTAAGGAGAGTTTGTATGCTTGACACCATTGGTCTGAAAGTTTGGATAAACAAGGGTTATTGCAGACCGTGAATGAATATGGGTGTCTCTTGAATGTATTTCAAACCCTGTGTGGTTATTGCAGACTGTTATGAGTATGGTTTATATGCATGACTGTAGTTTGGCGCTTTGGCTAATTTGGTGATGATTCCACCTATTTGTTTTTTAAGGAAACATTACAACCATGAATTAATTGATTAATTATATAGTAATTATACAATAGTTATAAGCTTTTTTAATGGTTGGTGGTGGAGGGTTTTGTAGATGATTCTTTGTTTTTAATGCAAATAAGATTTTCCTTTTGGATTTAGTTCGTGACTTTTTGTAGGCATATGGAGACGATACATTGTAACTATGTTTGTTGACAATTATGTAATTTGGCATGGTATGTCTTCCAATGTGGATGAATGTGCATTGATTTTAGTGTTGGTAACAATATTATGATTTATTGTGGTTATGATTATTGTATCCTAGATTATTATTATGTCCTGGATTCATTTCGTCATTAAGATTTCACTAGAATGGAGATGAGAAATCATAAATAAAACCTGCTCATGTATGATAAAACAACTGTAGTTTATATTCATATTACTAAAAACTTTGTAGTAGTAGATGTTTAACTTTATATTCATATTCATATTCATTTTTGTAGTTGATTTCAAGCCCCAAGATTTGTAGTATGTGTGAAAACTTTGAACTTGGTTTTAGATTGTGTCAATCCCTCATCATGCTTGACTGAAGCTGCATAAAAATAAAATGTTGTGAATACATTGTCATTGTGTTTGTTGACAATTCTGAAATTTGGCATGGCCTATCATTCAGTGTGGATGATTGTGCATTGCTTTCAGTGTTGGTAGCTCAATTATGATATATTATGGTGATGGTTATTGTAGCCTAGATTATTATTATAGCCTAGATTCATTTGGTCATTATGATTAAACAATCATAGAATGGAAATAAACAATCATAAATAAAACCTACTCATGTATAATAAAACAATTGCAGTATATTAATAGTATTGAAATACAGTGAATCTATTTGTAGTAGATGTCAAGGCCTGGGATTTTTAATATGTGTGAAACTATGACCTAGGTTTTATTTTATGGCAAGCCCTCATCATGCTTGATTGAAGTTGTGAAAAAATAAAGTGCCTTGAGAACAAAATCCACATAGCATTTGGTTAGGCTATACACCAAATATCATATTCTTCATGAGGTTCGGTACGTTCACCATCATTTCTTGTTAGGTTTCTTGTTTGAGCCAAGTAGGGTGACGTTGCTGAGCATGTTTGATCAGGATGGGTGGGGTTGGTGGAAATGGATTGAGGCCAATTTACTCCTTGAAACCAAGGGGTAATTAAATAGCCATATGCCTGACTTGTGCTTGACACCCCCAGAATAATTACTGGTGTTGGATAGGAAAACATAGAATGGGCTCTTGCACTAGTAGGAACAAAGGGGGGTATACCTGCTTGATTATAGTGGGGTATCGGAATGTTAATAAGATCTTGGTAGAATCATGTAATGTTTGCAAATTGTTCTAATGATCCTTCCATCATGTTCCTTTCCTTGGTTGTTCTTGTAGTATTGGATATCACATTCCTTTCCTCAGTTGCTCTTGCATAATTTTGGTTCATTTGTTGCGCATTTCATGCATCCTTTTCCTGCCTTTCCAACTATTTCTGGTGCTCTTTTTCTTATTGATTTGTCTCTCATGCAATCCTTTCTTGTGCTCGATGTTTACCTGCAATAGTCCTTGCTTCCTTATTTTCCTTTGTGAGATATTTCTTCCTTTGTTTTAATTCCTGCAAAGCATGTTTCTTTTGTTCAGATTCAACCAAAAGGAATAGGTAGTCTTCTGAAGTGAGTAGTTGTGAACTCCGACCCAATCGAAGAATGTCTGTCTTTACTTGTCTTCCTTGCGTTGACACTCTATCCATTGGAAACTTTAGGAATTGACCAAGTCTTGGTGTGTTCCCTAGCAGTGGTTGAGGATCGACTAGGAGAGGTTCTTCTGCTGCAGTATCTTCTTCAACTACATCCTCATTGTCTATGTTAGGTTATTCTATCAACCCACCATCAACATAAAAATGGGCAATCTCATCTTGCATGAATACTGGCTGCGAAGGCATGTTCATGCTTTCATTGTTGGTGGAACCACTAATGTGTATGTTCAAGTTCATCATGACCTCTACCATCCCTGATGGTTGGGATACTTAGGTTGGCAGTGTCAATTTGTCATTGTTGCTTCCTGGACTACAACCACCATCGACCACATTAGTATGTGCTATAGAATCCACATGTGTGTCTCCTAGACCACCTAGCCCCATGTTATCTTCAGTTGCTTCATCATCGAATTGTGTAGCGCTGACCTGTGCATCATCATCAGCAACACCAAATCCCTAGCAATTTCCTTGGGACAGGGATAATATATTGTCCATGGCATTGACATCTCGTTGGCCATCCAAATGCTCTTCGTTAGCCACATCTTCTTATCCATCAACAACAAATGCCCTGCTACAACCATTGTGATGCATAAGAGCATTGTAATTCAATGGCCAGATACATGTTCGCCTAAAGCCATCCTTGATATTTGAGGATGTGAGAGCCCTTTCAAAAGCCTTTCTTGCAAGCTCAACTAACGCAAACCTCTTTACCTCTACCCCTGGGTTCTTCTCCATCCATACTGCTCGTTCTGACCTGAAAAAAGCCTTGAAAGGACAAAACACACTCACATCCAAGGGCTGCAACCTATGAGTAACATGAGAAGAATCTTTGGCACATTCCAGCTCACTCTCTTTGCAATTACCTGCGTGCCACAATTCCTTCCTGCTTGTAACCCTATCTCGTTGCAGTTCCAAATATGGTCTAGAGCGTAAGATTATTATGCAGTAGAAAGAGTGTCATATAAATTGGACACAACTGTAGGTCGTAGATTTAACGCTCTGTCTCTATCAAGGCCCTCTTCTATTCATAAAATTAGCTATGGAATCCTTTTTCTGAAACCAACCCACCATGATTTCCCTGGAAACCCATATTTGAATGGGTTCGGCCTCCCTTGACAAATTTGAGCAACAATTGATTTCAACAATATCAACTCTAGCCCATGTCCCAATTCAGCCATCTCCTTACACCACACCACCACCTCCTCCTCCTCATGTTCAGTCATGACTATAAGAGGACCTGTCTACTTGGTGTAGGTCATTCCATTTATCTAGTAATGGATTGATGTGGGTGCAATCCAATTTTTTTTTGTAGCTTCTCTAACTGAATATCCCTTGAATTCTACATCGTCAATTTCAACCATCATGTCTTCTTTTGTCCATCCTTTGATAGCATTGATTTTATTTGTTGAACTGGAACCTTGCACTGTACAAGTTGGTGGCAATATGGGTGATGATGGCACTGTTGTTGATGGTGGAACCACACCATCTACCTCTTCTACAGGATCATTCTATGAGAATTTATTGGAACATTGTTGTCCTTCAAACCATGTGCCCTGTCCTCATCCAATGATGTGCATCGTATCTGGGCACCTCGGGTACCCTGCTTCCTTGCTCCCCTTGTACGAGGTGCAATATTGACTCTTTCCATGGCTATGAGAACCTACAAAATCCATATATATAAAATTTAATAGGGTCTCCTTTTACAATGGTTAACCTGTGAGTATTATAAGCTACACTAGTTATGTCCTATTGAGTTGTAACAATACTTAGTACAATGGTATCAAGCTGTAACACTACTTAGTATCGAGATTTATAAGAAACAATGTTTTATGAGTTAGATATATAACGTATCTTTACCAAAATGAGAAAGCTACAATCCATTCAATGCATTTGAGGTTAAAAATACTTCCATGTAATGTTTGAATTGGTTATGAAGTAACCAAACTAAATCAAGCAGGATGGTCGTGGAATAAATTGAGTATTGGTTGTTTGTTGTGAAAGTGCACCTCATAGGTCTATGTCTCTGTGGCTTGCCTCTATACAACATAGAATGCTTGTTTTATCTCATGTTTTGGAAGTGATAACAAAACTCCTATATATTTCTTTGAAATTCCCACCAAATCTTATACATAAAAAAAAATATTAGATAGTTAATTGAATGGATACAAGAATTAGTTGAAAATTAATACCTGAACCACTGTGCACACACTGATGGGCTATTGATAGCGTTGATTAACTATTTGCAGAATGTTGATAGTGTTGATGCACTAGTTGAGTCCTGTTTATAGTGTTGATGAACAATTTGCAATATGTTGATAACGATGATGCATTGCTTAATCCAATGAATGGAAATAGAGTCAATTGTATGCAAAGAGGTTGATTTATAGTTTTTTTCTGATCAAATTGATTGCTGGCAGGAATTGACATGAATTGCAAAATTGATTATGGGAATGGGTATCTGGGATTGATTTGGCTCTGATCCAATGGCTGGAAATTTGTATATGCATGATCCATGTTCTTTTAGTGTGTTTAATTGATAATTTGATTTATTGGAAAGAGTTGGGAATCTGTATTAGTTGATCCATGTTCTTTCATAGAGTTTAATGGATGATTTGATTTTGTGGGAAGATTTGGGAATTTGATTAATGGATGTTTTGATTTTAGTGGGCAGATTTGGGAATTCATATTAGCTTATCCATTTGATTTCATAGAGTTTAATGAATGATTTGATCTTTTTTCAGTGGGTGGGTGTCATTTATTGCATTTGGATGTGTAAGTTGTTGATGAATCCTAGACAAAAGCTGACCGTTATTTCCTTTGCAGTGTGCAGGTGTTAATGGATGATGGAACACTATGTCTTGTTGCTTGAATGTTGTTGCTCCAAAGGGAATTCGTGGGGGTTGATGTGATGGCTAGAGTGTAATTAGTAGATTGACCAGGATAGGATTTTTTGAGGTTAGATTTGGTATTTATGGTAGGATAGAGTTGGTTCTCAGTTGGACATGATGGTTTGTATGCTTGGCATTAAATGAACTGTTTGGTGAAAGTTGTTGCTCTAGTCAGCTAATGAATCCATTTTGGACTTAATATACTATATATTTATGTCTGAATATAATATTTAATGGTCTTATTTTGAAATGTGAATGTTCATTTTATGGGTGGTTGATGTGACGAGAACCATGACCACTACTGGTCCCCACACAACTATAGGAGTCTCTCCCCTCGCAAGTTTTCTTTTTTTTGAAAAAAATAGTACATGTACCCTTATAGATTCACATCTATATAAGTATTAAGGTACTAAGTACTAAGTACCTTAGGGGAAGTATTACCCTGCAATATCTTACTACATAGTACATATAACTATAAAGTACTAAGTATATAGTACTACTTATAACCTTAGGTACATAGTAGTTATAGTATAAGGGTACTATATTAACTCTTGTGAAATAGTTTGGGTAACACAACATGTAACTCTAGCAATTACAATGGATCCAAACTTAAGTTTAGCATCAGTTATATTGTAGGGAGGTTATATTTTTTCAGAAGAAAAAAAGACGTAACTTGTTATTTCCTTTCGAAATCAAAGTTACAAAAGATACTCAACCATAGTTTAAAAGAATTCTCAATACTGTAATTGACTGGAGACAAAATAAACTCCTTCATTTTCTGATGTCACATATAGTACCCAACTAATTACTACATATTCCTGCTAATTTTGATATCACATACTGTACCCAAAATAACTACTACATATAGTCAATATACATTAAACAAAATGACTATGTAATACGGTCCCTCAGGGTTCTTTAAAAAAAACAAAGCTAAAAGATCTGTATAGTACCATTGTCAATAATGGTGTTTTCAATATGTTCCTCAAATATTATAGAGCCATCCATCAATTCGATAGCTTCCTTCGATAGCATGTGTGCTTCCCTATTGACTTCACGGTATATGTGAGTGAAGGAGATGTCCTCAAAAGCCTTAATCAGATTATATGTTTTATGTAGCCAGTGCTCCAGTAGGATGGTGTGAATGTCATATTTTCCAGTTTCCCAATCTATAATAATTTTTGAGTCACCAAAAACTTTGATACTAAAAATCCCTCTCTTAAGAGCAAACCACAACAACCCCCAAAGGGATACAAGTTCTGCCTTTGTGTTTCTCCCATTCCCCACTCCCATCTTAAGGAAAATATTGTGATCTCTTTTAATGAAAATTATCATACATACACCATATATACCTTTCTTATTTGCACCATCAAAAAATCCATAAGAGGATTCATCATTTAAGATAGGATTTATGATATTTAAGTTCCGATATTTCTTTTCAAGTGCAGGAAATTCATGAATTAATTTCATTATGTGTCTACATATGCAATACATAGAGGGAGATATATTATAAAAAATGAGCCTCTTTCTGCTTTTCCAAATCTCCCAGATGGTGAAATAGGGAGAAATTTAAATTTGAGCATACAATCATTGAAGGAGAGACAATACCAAACGTCCGACAACGACATTAAACTTTGAAGTTCATTCCATACTCTTTTATAAAAGTGGCAGTGATGGAAAAGATGTATAATGTCCTCAGAATCCTCATTACACAACAAACATTTACTAGGTCCATAGAATCCCCTTTTATGAATACTTTTCCATGTTAGGATTTTGTCTTCTAAGCAAAGCCAAGTAAAACACTATAATTTCATTAGAAATTTCTATTTCCAAATAACGCGATGCCACCATTTAGAAGGAGGAGAATTGTGAGCATGTAAAATAACAGCATATGCTTTTTTAACAGATGATGTTCCATTGGCATCATGCCAGTCCCATACCAACTGGTCCAACGTATCAGATAGGGAAATACCAGAGTCATATTGTTAACAATAGAGTAGGCAGGTTAAATTAAGTAATTTTAATTTAACTTAAAGATATACTATTAATAGAATAGGTACCCGTATAGAATTGATCCATATTCTATCATTCTTTAAACAATTGAAGGATTATAGTGAATAGGGTAGTACTATATTGTAGTGAAATAAGGGTAGTGTGGTAATAATCTTAAGGGTACTAAGTTTGTACTTGTCATGGGTACTTTGTGCCCAGTGTCAAGCGACTTACTCAATGTGTAAACTTATTGTCACCAACTCAATTTATCGCATAGTACAAGTGAGTTGCATAATAATGAGAATGACGAATAATATTCAGCCTGCTGCAGGTCATTTAATGCAGTTGCAGCAGGCGTGTTGACCATTGAATCTCAAGAAGCCGCTATTTAATGCAGCTGCAGCAGGCCTATTAAAATCGTTGCTACAACTGCATTAAATGACCCCTTCTTGAGATCCAAGAATCTACAGACCTACTGCAGCTGCATTAAACTGCCTACAGCAGGCGGCCAATAAAAATACTTACAGTCTTCATATGAATGACAACTTCTTTGACTTGAAGATGCACATTGACCACCAAAATGGCCGAAAAGATAGTTGAAATCGTAAACCGCTTAAACTATTGTCAGTATTTATTAATTATTTCTCTCACTTCTTTAATGCATATCCAATTTCAAATATAATGCATGATGTATATCCGAAAAATGTTGGTTAACCTTTCATTAAAAAAATGAGTGTAATTTGTTTTAATAAACAATGGGTAACTCATAAATATCTAGATAAAATGCACACCCAGAGCCCGCTAAAAGGTCATTTTGAGGGCATTGTTTCAAAATGATGTGCAGCCGAGGCCAGGCCGAAGTCGCCTGAGATAAACAGTGAGAAAGGTTGACAACTGTACTTAAAAAGGTTGGTAATTGTCCTTATATCCAATAAAACTGTCCCACGTGACTAAAATTTAAATTTTTACCGTGTTGGAAATTGAATCGCCTCCGCTTTCGAATTCTTTTTGTTTGCAGGACGGGGGTTTTGGCCTCTTTTATGTGAGCGAAGCTGAGCTACAGGGCCGCCCTATTTGCTCCATGTGCGGAGTTAATAAAAATTTATATTTTAAACAATGTGATTCGTTTGGAATTAGGTTGGTGTAATGAACCTAATGGTTAAGAGTAAAAATGATACAATCATTAAAGAATAAATTCTACATACTCTCAAAATATGAAAAACATCTTCAAATATTGTTTGTTTTAATTAAGTAAGTTTTTAACATGACATTCTAAAAACAAAAATAACCAGGCTAATAGTTTTTCTACATAGCTTTATTAAAATACTCAATTTTAAGGAAATTTTAAACTATGCACAATACAAACTTTTTGAAACTGAAATAATTTGTAAAATAAATCCTACATACTTTAACAATAATTTGTAAAATAAATCCTACATACTTTTAAAAATAAAAAAAAATTATATTTAAAAATTATTGGTTTCAATCTACTTCTTAATATATATTTTTATATATTATGATTTCAAAATAATATATTCTATTATTTTTAAATAATATACTTTATTATTATTTTAATATATATTTTTTTCAATTTATAATTTATTATATTTTAAATTAATTATTAATACATTTGAAAATAATTATATTTATATTTAATTTTTATATAATTATATTTTAATTAAATAAAATTTCATCTTTTTCAACTGAAAGAAAATACAAAATTCTAAAACCCAAAAACATTTAACCGGAGTAAAAGTTTGTCACTTCTGAATATGTAAACAATAATATTAAACATGCCCAACTATACCCAGGAATACAATCATATAACTTAAAACCCTTAGAGCAACATGCCGATTCAAAGAAATAGCATAACAAGGGCGGGCCGAGTCAGCCAGCAGCTTCTGTAGACGCACAACCGATTAGGCCCAAGAATGACATGGTTTCATTTCAGCCGCGCTGGCTTTCATTCTTGACAAACCTGCACCTCACCTTTCTCCTTTAGAAATGTCTCCGCTCTTTATTAATTATTTCTCTCACTGCTTTAATGCACCTGTCCATCCAATTTCAAATATAATTAAAAACATAATGCAGCTGTATGATATGTATGTGACAAATGGTTGTTAACATCTCATAAAAAATTATATATATAAAAAATTTGTTTTAATAACCAGCGGACACTTTGACTAAGTGAAGTCCGAAGTGTCCAGTGTCCACTAATTATAATCTCTGATTAAAAAAGTGTCCCGTCTTCACTAATTATAATCTCTGATTAAAAAAGTGTCCAGTCTTCACTAATTATATTTGTCTCATTACTTTTAACGTAGTTGTCGATCTTATTAAGAACATAATGCAGCCATTGGATGGACAAGGAGGTTACACATTCCACTCTCAATAATTGAATATTCGTGTTTTCAGTAGACGGCTTTGAAGCAGCGGGTCTCTTTGGAGTGTATGCTGCAAAGATCCCTCCAACAACAAAACGCGTGGCCAGCTATGCATTAATTCTGGAAAACGACATTATACATTAACCAATCAAAACATTAGTTGCAGATGAAGGGTGGAAACATTTATATTTTAATATTTCAAATAGTCTACAAACAAACAATATATTTGTAATTTGGGAGTTTATGTGAGGAACATGTAGAGTGGTTTCAACTTTCGGTGACACTCATTAATACAGAACCCATGAATATTTGTCGTTTCTTTTTGTAATTATTTGTGCTTTCGATTCTTAGTTGGTAATCCTCTAATATGGTTTGGACGGACGAATATTTAGAGAGAAATTGGACCCCTTAAAATTATTATCTATATGTGGAAGGCAGGACTATATTAACAATATTGTCGACCAGCAAATATAATTTCGGAACTCTTCAGTACTCTCATTTGCTTGTATATATGTATTACGGTCAAATAATAGAACGAGTCGTATGACCTCCTCTTCGACTTTTGAATATATTTATTTTATTTTATTTTGAAGGTTTATATTAATGTTACACTTCCTTTTGAATTCTCTGTTTTATCCTCGTGCTGATAAAAGTTATTGATGATTCCATTACAATCAAAATTAATCTCCCGATAACATTTATCATTGTTATTATGAAATTAAAAACATTATTATGTTAATTTTTTTTGTAAACTATTGATATAATAAAATAAGATCTGAAAAAATCTGGAATTTAATAATACAAAATAATTCTTATTATAATATTTATATTTAAATATTATAAAACATAATAAAACAATTTAAATTATTTAAATCTTATAATTTTTCTATTTTGAATTTAATAATGTTAATTATGAAAATTTTAAAGATACAAACCTAATACTATAACATAACCTAAATTATGAAAAATTTGTAATTATTTAATTTTAAATATTAGAAATGTAATTTTGAAACTTTCACATTTATAATGCAAACAAAAATTAAAAAAAAAAAGTTTTTTTAAAACATATTTTTACATAGTTTTTAATTTACATTAAAATACACTCTTTGTAAAGGTTAGCACTTGAAGATATCCTAGAGAAAAATAAACAACATTTGTCACACCATGAGATAGGTGGAGGTGTTGGCTCAAGATTACAAAATGAAAGTTTTGATAGTAAGAAGATTATGGTTTAATGTGATTTGCTATGTCTATTTAGAGGTTTATTCATATGCCAAGTGAGTATTCACTTGATCTTGTTAGGTGCCATGAAAACTACAATGAATGGTCTCTTCTAGTTTTATTGTTGTTATTGGAAAAGGGTTTGATGTTATGCCCATTCTATGGAGAAATAGTGGCAACTCTAAGGGAACTGGAATTACGAAGAGAATAAGAGAAAATGAAGTTTTGACTTTGCAAATGTGTAGATTCCAAGCTGAATAGTAGTCGGGCTTGGGGTCGTGGATGGAGTTTCATAAACCTCTTGATTACCATTCAATTCTTTGTTATGTCAAATTTCTCTACTACATAATTAGCTATCTAATGGTTATCTAATTGAAAGGAGTTAACATATTAGCTATGGATTTGTCTAAACATTTTACAATTTTTACTTTTATGGTCAATTTTGTTGGAATCCGCTATAAAATATTTGGTCAAATCATCACTTTGTATTATTCAATTTTTTATTTAAATTTATTTAAAAGATCGATTGAGCTTCCTCAAATACACCATGGATGCATGAATTATGCAATTCCAACAACGTATATCAATGATTCCAACAATATTTCAACAAAAATGATTGGAAAAAGACCGAAATGATAGTTGAAATCATAGAGCTTAGACTACTGTATTAGAAATTAAAAATGTATTTGGTATTCATTAATTATTTCTCTCGGTGCTTTAATGCAATTGCCAATACAATTCCGAACATAATGAAATTGTATGATGTATGTGAAAAATGGTTGTAGGGTGCTCGCATGAAAATGATGGCCTCAAAAGAGGCAATGGAGTCATCAAGAACATGCTCATGCATGAATTCTCATGCATAGTCAGGAACACGCTTGTTTTCCTAATTTTCGAGGTTCAGGAATTCTCGAAACCCAAACAAGGATGCCAATTCATCCTTACAAGAGTGCGTGCACGTTTCTAAAGCATGTATGTGCTAGGAACACACACACATTTTTTTTTTTTAAAGGCATGGAGTCAGTCTATTCTCCCTATAGACTGCTCCATGCATGTTAGGGTATATTGAGCAAACCATTGGTCAATTTGGAGTAATCGGAGATCCAATCAATCACCCACGGGAATATTTCCTTTTTCTGAACATTAGATTCCAGGTTATTATTTTCCTTTTTGTTTCCTTTTTAATTTCATATTTTCTTTAAAAAATAAATAAACAACTAAACCTAAATGATTTTATTGAATTGAAACAAAACTAATTATAATGGATCCCAAAGATAACCCAAACCAACCACCCCCACATCAATATGAACCAAGCCCGAATGATGAACCACCAAATGTTAACATGGAAATTGATGTGGATTTGAGATCTCTTAGAACCTTTTGTAATGAATTATGAAATACTAGAGAGCCCACCAAATTTTCACTAGCCACTTTGCTAGAAGCAATTATATCTTTCATTGCTAGAAGCAATCATATCCATGATGCACAAATTAAAGACAACATAGCTAGATTTAGCAGAATCAGGAGAGTGCTAAGTATGAAGTGCTTGAATCTTATGATGTATTTTCGGTGGAATTCCATTAAGAGAATATTATTAGATATAAATTTTGTTTGGCATATGGTGTAAAGGGTGGAATTCCAGTTTTGAGGAGACTTTCACTAGTAACTGACAATTTGACTCGACCCGATAATGATTTTACTAATGAAATTAATTGAAGTCTATATAGAGAAGCACCATAAATTTATGTAAACTTTGAGATATAGATGAACATGAACATGAATCAATTTAAAGATAATGATCTTTTACTATTGAAACCACACTTGATAGCTGAAGTTTGTATAGGTAAACACTACTGATTTATGGAAATTTGAGATACAAATGAACACCAAGGTGAATCAATTTCATGCAGTTTTACAAGAAAAAAACAAATTGAAGTAATTACATTCGATGTTGAATTGCAAGTAATGGAGGCCAAAAAAAGATGGAACATTGTAGAGAAGTGGCCTCTTCCCTTTCTTGTCATAAAGGAGGATGGCTTTAATCACATCCTCTAGTGTTGCATCTTTAGAGAGTAATAAATGCAGGGGGCACTACTTTGCGCAACCATGAAATTCACCAGCAATTTATTAGCGCTTAATGCCTGATCCACTGAATCATTCATCTTCAGCTTCATGTTGTGATCATCCCGATTCAGAAGCTCTAGATGTGTCTTATGCCTTCTCATCACCATCATCATATTCTTTTCAATGTGAGAAGTGCGCTCAAAGAAGATATGGGATCTTTGGAAGCTTTTCTCATGATGATGATCATCTTGTTGTTTGATGATTAAAATTATGAGGTGTTCCATCAACACTAGCTGCTATTGCAGTGCTCATCATGTGGTCATGTGGAAATGCTAGAATGAGTGTTGACTCCAAGGGATATGAGATGATGTTGAAAGGAAAACTGACATAGCTTTCAACCATAGAAGAAAGGACTTCTAACAAATGCGGAACTGACTTCTGACATTTGAAAGAATTATCACAATAGTGCATTAAACCCCATGCTTCAATAACTACATGAGGTTACTTTTCCCACCAACCTCACACGTGACTTCAGTGATTGCAAATAGTCAAACGAAGGTAATTGGCTCATTTAAATCAAATGGTAGAATTTGGATGAATTCTAAGGTTGACACTTGGCAGAAAAGGATTTAGTCTCACATAGGCCCCCTTTCCTCTTCCCCTCTGGTGGAATCATAGCCCCTCTAGTCCTCAGGATGTGTCTTCCGCATTCTCATCGCCATCATCATATTCTTTTCAATGTGAGAAGTGCGCCCAAAGAAGCTCTGGGATATTTGGAAGATTTTCTCATCATGATGATCATCTCGTTGTTTGAGTTGAAATTATGAGGTGTTTAATGAAAATTAGTTGTTGCTGTAGATATGATCATGTGGCCATGTGGAAATGATAGAATGGAGTGTTGACTCCAAGGGATATGAGATGATGGCGAAAAGAAAATTGACATAGCTTATGACCATAGAAGAAAGGACTTCTAACAAATGTAGAACTAAATTCTGACATTTGACAGAATTGTCACAATAGTGCATTCAACCCCATGCTTCAGTAACTGCATGAGGTAACTTTTCCCACCAGCCTCACACGTGAATTCAATGATTGGAAATAGTCAAAAGAAGGTAATTGGCTCATTTAAATCACATGGAAGAATTTGGACGAATTCTAAGGTTGACACTTGGAAGTACAGGATTTAGTCTCCCATAGACCCCCTTTCCTCTTCCCTTCTGGTGGAATCATAGCCCCAGTAGTGCTCTTTACATAGCCACCTTGGGACCATTTTATTACTTATGCAACATAATATTTACATATATTTTGAGTTAGCATGACAAGCCAACCATACGGTCCAGATAACAATATTTACATCATACATGCTTGGCCATTCACTAGTCTGGCCTTGGCCTTGAGCTCCACACTAGGAATCCATTCTAGCATTTTTACATCATTTACATAATTTTGGTTAAATACATTCCAAGTCAAAATTGGGGATATAACAAGCTTGTGCAACCAAGTGCACCACCATTCCTGACATATTCATAGTGAAATCATTAAATAATGAATTTTTATGTATCGCAAATGGAATTGATTTTAGGCATTTTTGCTCAAATTTCACGTTTTAATTCTTTTAACTATTGCAGGGTGACATAACTATAGACTAGTGTCACGAAGGAGGGAAACAACCTATGAACTCACAATACCATATGTGGTGAGTTTTCCTAGCTTGAATTGTGAAGTTTTTAGTTTTTAAGTGTGTTAATTCATTGTGGAAAAAGTCTTATTATTATGTTCATTCTTTGTCTAGTCTTTAAAGAGAAGAACCACACCAAGGAAGAGAAAGGCACAAGCTCCTAGTTCTAGTAAAAGGACAAATATAGAATTTAATGATGTAGGTCACAGTTGCAAGTGCAGTAGTTTTCAATGAGTTACCAATGAGTACCATTTTCTATCTAGGGCACCATATGACAGTCTTTCATGTTTAGGCATGAGATGTCGTTTTTTATTTTGGGCATGCAGTGCCATTTTGTAAAAAACATGTACATTTGAGACAATTACACACACACACACACACACACAAGCTATCGATGTAACTTGTTTGCAAAAATAGTCCAATGATGTTGTTTACTTGATTACTTGGTAGATGAATTGGCAATAGTGTTTACTGTTGTTTTTATTTGTAGGCCATTCGAACTTGACTCAGTCGATTTTAACATTAGGTTAACTATATCAAGTGTCCTTAATTAGGGCTAGGCTAGCTTATGGAAATTAAGGTGAGGTTGATCCATTGGCTAGGTCACAATCGCATGCATCCCTCATCTTGGTTGTGTAGTAGATTGCATATCTCAGGTTGGGGGGTTTCTATCCCTATCGTATATGTCAAGTACTTGTATGCCTTTGCTTATAAATTAGATGGAGTAAGAAGAACAATTGGTCAACTTGTGAGAGCATAGCACTTGGTCAACTCGTCGCACTTGGTCAACTCATCAGGTCAAATTTCCGTCATGAACTATTTACAATAGTTTTTGATACTATGACATTGGTACCTTACATCAATGTAACTAAAGCCCCATAAGCAAATTTTGGCATAGATCTTCAAAAGGTTCCCAGTTTTGGCTTAAATAGGCATAGAAAAAATTGGGGAAAAAGCACCCTTAGCCTATATGAATATTGTTGTTGAAAGATATCTATATGTATTTCGACATTGGTCATGTTCTATGTACAGTTCAAATTCCATTTTGTTGTAAATTATGTGATGATCCATATGCTATTATGCATTTGCATTTCATATGAACATGTTTTGAAAACCAGCCCCAAATTTTGTGAATACAACATAGTTTCAAACATAAAATAGTATGCAACCTCTGATGCAATCCAATTATATTCCTACCTAGCAATTAATATTTTCTCTTTTTTTGCTTCTATTTTCTTATTCTTACTATTGCATGTGACATACATTTTCTTGTTCCTGGTATTGCACTTGTACTAGTTAGTTTTCCCTTACTTTTATGCATAGAAACCGAACATCAGTCGATTTTGCACAATAAGTAGAATAAGTACCCATTGTATCTTAAAATTTTATATATGTATTTGATTTATGGAACAACATTTGTTTAGTTGTTGTTTCATGTTTTGCTTTTCTAACATTGTTTTTATTTATGACAATTTCTTGGTTCAATGAAAAACAACTATGCGATTCAGCTATGGAAATATTCCCTTTTATAACAAGAAAAACAACAATAAGTCCCAGCTGAAACTAGGACGAGCGTAGATTTTGCTATCACTTTTTAAAAAAAATCAATCATCAACTCCATGATCTTTATGTGCAACTAGCACGAGCAAGACATTGATCTCCAAAAGTAGATTCCTTTGGTTGTTCAAAAGATATATGCTTAAAAGATATAGAATATTAATTTTGAACATCATGGGAACTGAATGAATGCACAAGATTTTTCTCTTTATCAGCTATTATATTGTGATCAAAGTTACTGAATCTTATATTGTGATCGAAGTTACAGTCAATATAGTTTAATTCATTGCAAACTTTGAAATTGCTGCAAGTTCCATTGTTGCTTTGACAAAATAGTTATTTTATTATTTTATTTATCTTCTTTAATAACTGTTATATTGAAATAAAAAATATGATACATCTAGTTTAGTTGATTAAAAAATATCGACTTCCATACGAGTTTCATTGTTGTTTGCGCATATTGATTATCATTTTTAAATTCATGTTCAAAAGAAAACTCCTCTGTTCTTTTCAATTCATGTTCAAATGCTACTGATATGGTTATCTCATCTATACTTGTAATTGACAAACCTCTAGCCTTCATGGACAAGAATTTGAATAGAAATGAGGTTAAACAGTATCCTTTAGTTGTGAGACATGCCATCGATCTTGTAGTTACACTCAGAAAATTAATAGATTATGTCCTTGCAAAACCAGAAATTGTCAAGGTCCCTTAGTCCCCGTTAAGTACCTGTTGTCCAAAACACTCATGCAAGGAAAAATGGGAAATTGGCCTCTTAGAATACAGGATTTTGACCTTGAAATTAAATTTTCCAAAAAAAAAAGGTTACAGAGTTATCTACCTTGCTAGCTAGAAATTTCCATGGCAAATATCTTGATAAGCATGAGTATAAAGATCCATTGCTCATTGTGTTCGAGCTTAAAAATACTGACATTGGTTATGATGTTTATACTAGTTCAGAACACCAGGAAATCACATTTTATCTATAGAGTCAATAATGTGCATCCCAATTACACGACAATGAAACAAAGAGGGATAAGCTTAGAAAGCAACAACTATGCTCTAATAAAGAACTATTTCTTTCATAGGCATGTTGATGGGATGCTAGTCTGGCATGTTGGAAAATCCAAATTCAAATATATCCTTTTGAACTTTCATTGTGCTTTTCATTTTCATTTCCACACTGATGGCACTGAGCAAACTATGAACAAAATTATGCATTATGGTTTCCATTTTCCTACCTTTTTCATGACTGTTTCATAATTTCCAACGCTTACAATCAACTCCACTATGTTGGTAGAAGCAAATACTAACCCAATTGAGAAAGCGATTAAGAGACTACCATCATTTTTGCATATCATCATCGCTCGTCTTGGTTACTTGGAAGCTGGGTCACCATTGGGAGTGTTGCTGAATTCTATCAAGCTAAGATATTTTTGGAACAACCTCCCATTTTCTACTCCCAAGAAATAATTTTGGCAATACTCTAGTTATTTCTACACTACAATGTAATATTCCCCAGTTTTGATTAAAATGTGCTTATTTCGATTCCCTCTATTCAAGGATGCATTACACTAACACACTTGTTCTGAAATATATATTTATGTTATTGCCAAGGTAAACTACCTCAGTCTTATATCTGTTGATGAATCAGTGACATATTTTTGTTTGACAGCTCAACTACAACTTGGTTATCAAGATAACCCATGCCCTACTGGGATAAACTGCAATAGGTCCTCTGCTCCTTGTACTATGGATTTGAAACTTGCTTTATTTGCAATATAGCAAATTTGTATCAGAAATTTACCTTTAGCCTTTTGACAATCGACATATCCAACAAAAGAGGAGGATGTCCTTTATATGTGTTGAATATCTCAATGCATACAGCCTTCAAACTACTTGGTTTTAATAAGGAATTCATTATAAACATAATTTTCTTTTTCTTTTATTTTGGTGAAGGGCATCAAGGTTTTGGAGTTGGATTTGGTTAAGATGTCTTGCAATTCTTGCAATATCAGATATTGTTTCAGTGTAAAGTTGCACATTTTCATTTACTTTCTTTCATAGTTGAAGTCTTTAGAGTTGATCTTCTTGTATAGGTTTTACTAATAAACTGATTTATATTGCAAAAGAAGACGAATAATAACTCTCATCCAAGATGGAGAAATACTCAAAGGGTTGTAAATAAATATCATGACAAGAAGAGAAAGACAAAGTCTCATAGAATGGCCACCCCCTTCAATTATGTTCATAGAATGGCCACCCACTTCAATTATGTTGGTTTAACATAGTATTAGGACTTTAGGACATATCCATTGATATAATTTTTATTTCCATGATTGGATCATCCGTGCATATATTCATTTGATATAGCTGCCCCAAGAAGGTATATGTACAGTTTATATTCCTACAATGTCGCATATTTTATTTACACACTCAAATTGTTGGTTTATGATTTCCATATAAGTTTTATTGCATCTTCTTATAGTGGGTTTTAAGCACCATTTACATAACTTCATACATAGTTGTTTCTCTTCTTTTCCATTGCAAATAGCATCAGTAGAGCATCACCACCTTGTGGCTCTTGTTTATTTATGAATGAAGAATGTCATTATATCATTATAAATTGGATTAACCATGCTCAAAATTCAATCTCATAAATTTTGATTATGCTCCAAATATTTGAGTTGGCATAAACAGCGTTGAGCATTATGAAACCCCAAAGTAATCAGTCGTTGAGCATTATGAAACTCCAAAGTAATCAGTCTATTTGATTCAAATTGAACCTTAAGTGATTCTATTAATTTCCACATCCCCTCACATCTGGATTTTGTGATTGAGAGGTCCAGTAACACCAAAATTGCATAAAGGGATGGGTTATTGGAGTATTGGAGGCATCATGGGGAAGCAAAAGAGCAACACTAAACCCCATGCACCTCTTTTCTAAGTGGGAGGGATAATTGAGATGTTTTGAGCGAGAATCATGAAGGAAAATAACTTGATAGCTATCTTTTTACTTGATAAGGGTTGGACATTTGGATTTCTCTATCCATAGGTCTGGAATACACTCAGGCTTCGCACATGGAGAGAAGAGGGTTGCCCATGAGCTCAAATTTAGCTGACGTAATAGAGGGCAAAGCCTTCCTTTGGCGTACATGAGATTGTAGCATTGAGTTGAAATCTGTACAATCAATATCGATTATCAAATCAAATTTAAAATTTCAAGATGATATGTGAAATTTAAGTGTACTACTCAACTGTGATTATAACTAGATTAGATGGAATGTTCAGATCACTATACAACGTAGCGATCAAATCATAATAATCGAATGTTCAAATCAAATTTAAAATTTCAAGATGATATGTGAAATTTAAGTGTACTACTCAACTGTGATTATAACTAGATTAGATGGAATGTTCAGATCACTATACAACGTAGCGATCAAATCATAATAATCGAATGTTCAAATCAAATTTAAAATTTCAAGATGATATGTGAAATTTAAGTGTACTACTCAACTGTGATTATAACTAGATTAGATGGAATGTTCAGATCACTATACAACGTAGCGATCAAATCATAATAATCGAATGTTCAAATCATTGTACAATGTAGCTCGATCAAATCAAAATACAACCTCTCGGGGACCAAGCTTGGGCGATGGCCGCATCCCAGTTGGTTGCGAAGCCGCCATCATTACAATAAAACGAGCTAAGAGTGCGCTTTTCACATCCATGTGGGAAGCCTATTTAACTATGCTTCTCAATGATCCAAATCTCTCAAAATGCATGAGGGGAGGGGATGGTTCGCCCTCAATTATCGCTAGACTGAATTAAGTGGGCTAAAATAGTTGTACCATTTTTACAAGAAGGTAAAACCCCAACAATACTAGCCATGAAATCAGCTCCATACACTTTCATTAATGGGAGTATGTACAAAATTGGTTTGGATGATGTACTAAGTATTAAGAGTTTCACTGAAGAATTTCTATTTGTTTTAAAATTTTCTACTCTATTTAGAGGTATATAAACAAACTAATTTTTGCGTAATAAAAAATTTGTCTATCAAATTTTTTTCCATATAGTACCAAATTCAGATTTGAACTTGGTAATTATTGTGTAGTGTATTAGCAATATCTATGACAAAGATGTAGTTTTGATCGATTTTGAAAATTGGTTTCAGCCATCACTGCGTTATTCTCTCCAATTGCTTGCATACTCATGGTTTTGGACTTTTAAGATTGGATCAACCATATGCTACAAAATTCAATCTCACCAAAGTCTCACAAAGATAAACTCACATTAATGACGATTGTATTACGCACAACTTGACCTGGTATTTCATAGCCATAGACTCTAATCTACATTCTTCGTTGGTAGGTGGTACTCGGCTTGACCGTCTATTTATGGACGGAAAAGTCTTCGTTGGTAGGTGGCACTCGGCACCAGTAAAATGATTTATTTTCTTTGTTTCACAGGGAAGAACGTGCAATATAATTCCTCCCAACTCTATAGGTACGAGGCGGCTGCAGAAGTTTCAGAGGTTAGGTGATCTATTCTCCTGAAGGTTTTTATTTGCTTTAATATAGGCACATTAGATGGTTTCTTTAAGCGAGGGTAGTGTCTACAAATGTAATTGATTTATTTTGCGCAGGAGTAATCGTACGAAGGCTTCATATCTTCCATACTGTATAACTGTAGTTGACGGTAAGGAGATGGAGCTTTCATCGTTAAAGTTGATTCCAGCCATCACTACGTTCAACGCGTCTCTCCAATTGCTTGCATACTCAGGGTTCTTGACTTTTAAGATTGTATCGACAACGTTGCTATGTCTCTTTGATTGTGCGTCGTGATCTTCAGATTCAATCAACCAATGTCTCACAAACATAAACTCACATTAATGAGGATTGTCTCACACAGAAGAAAGTGTAATATAATTCCACCCAAATCTAAGCAAGCTTCACATAGAAACCGGATTCTTGAAAATGATGGGCATTCACTCCTATTACTACAATAGAATATTGATTTTTACGTCAATCGTGTCCTTGAATTTTATGTCATACTAAACTCGACCAGCGAATCTTAACCAGCAAGCGCGTTTAAGTTGATTACTTTGCGTTCCATCATATACTCTAAAGACAAATTTCAGTTATTTCTAAGTGTCATGTGTCATTATAGAGTTTCCAAATTGAACAACAATATGTTTAAACATGGCAAACATTATGCACATTTTACAAATTCTGCATTTTTTTCCATCATATTTTGCACATTAATTAATTCTGAGAATGGCAATGAAATAAATCAGGAATAATTTACTGTTCCCTTGGGAATTCATAAACATCACAACTATTCAGTCCTGCATGAACTGATTCTTAATGTGCTTGTGATGAACTATTGGGTTGCTCAATGGCGAGACGATTATTTCAACTTTCAGCGACTTAGCTTTTGGCACGAGGATGGGCAGTACAAATTCTTAGAACAAAACAAATATGCATAATATGCATGATAAGCATATTTATAAATCAACAGAAGTATTTAACAGAAAGTAACTTCTACAAAGAATGTTACTTCTTGTATTGAGAATGACATATCCATGATCTGGCTCCAAACTAAATTAAACGGCCAATGCCGATTACAAACTCCAATGATAAGGTGGGAACCTTATTTACGCATCTTATTATTATCATGCACACCCCTGAAATGCAAGGGGCGTTAAAATTAGGATGTAGCATCCTTTATTTCACTAGCTGATCGCACCAATCTTCTATCTTACTGCTGAATAATCGTGGTGGTGGGGGGAGTGTGATGGCGGTGGGGAGAAGTGTAATGGTATGGTGTGGGAGAGGAGACAACGAGGGAGGATACTTTTAGTAATACGGCGGAGGAGGAGATGGGGATGGGGGTGGTGGAGACTTGTAGTAGTAAGGTGGAGGAGGAGATGGGGATGGTGGGGGAGGCGATTTGTAGTAGTAGGGTGGTGGAGGAGAGGGTGATGGTGGGGGAGGGGACTTGTAGTAGTAGGGAGGAGGAGGAGATGGGGATGGAGGAGGAGGGGACTTGTAGTAGTATGGTGGAGGAGGTGATGGTGATGGGGGAGGAGGAGATTTATAGTAGTAGGGAGGAGGGGGAGATGGAGAGGGAGGGGGTGGAGGTGGTGACTTGTAGTAGTACGGAGGAGGAGATGGAGATGGGGGAGGAGGGGATTTGTAGTAGTACGGTGGAGGAGGTGATGGGGATGGGGGAGGTGGAGATTTATAGTAGTATGGAGGAGGGGGTGAGGGAGAGGGAGGGGGTGGTGACTTGTAGTAGTATGGAGGAGGAGGAGATGGAGATGGAGGAGGAGGGGACTGGTAGTAGTACGGTGGAGGAGGTGATGGCGATGGGGGAGGTGGAGATTTATAGTAGTAAGGAGGAGGGGGAGATGGAGAGGGAGGTGGTGGTGACATGTAGTGGTACGGTGGCGGGGGAGGAGGAGGAGACGGTGGGGGAGGGGATTTGTAATAGTAGGGTGGTGGAGGAGATGGAGATGGAGGGGGAGGGGATTTGTAGTTGTATGGTGGAGGAGGTGATGGGGATGGGGGAGGTGGGGATTTATAATAGTATGGTGGAGGAGGTGACTGGGATGGAGGGGGAGGGGATTTGTAGTAGTAGGGGGGAGGGGGAGATGGGGATGGCGGTGGTGGGGACTTGTAGTAGTAGGGAGGAGGTGGAGATGGGGATGGCGGTGGGGGAGACTTGTAGTAGTAGGGAGGTGGAGGAGATGGAGATGGTGGTGGTGGGGACTTGTAGTAGTATGGTGGTGGAGGAGATGGAGATGGAGAGGGAGGGGGAGGTGACTTGTAGTAGTATGGTGGTGGAGGTGAAGGAGATGGTGGAGCGGGTGACTTATAGTAGTATGGAGGAGGGGGTGATGGTGAAGGGGGTGGTGGTGATTTGTAGTAATAGGGGGGAGGAGGGGATGGAGATGGTGGTGGTGGAGATTTATAGTAATAAGGCGAAGGAGGTGGCGGAGACTTGTAATGATATTTAGGGGGGAAAGTTGGTGGTGATTTATAGTAATACGGAGGCGGAGGGGATTGAGATGGGGGAGGCGGAGATTTGTAATAGTAAGGCGGAGGAGATGAGTAGTGATATTCGTCCGCATTAGCCGTTACAGCAATGGTGGCAAGAAGCAGTGGCAATAATAATGCAGTCATTCGGGAGGGCGAGAGGCCTCCTCCCCGGTGAAATTCCGCCATGGCTGCTTCCTTGCAATAGTGCAGTACTATCGCCGCTTCTTTCTGTTTGTGGGAAGGGAAGATTAGAGAGTGGAGGAGGAATATATATCTCCTCTCAGCCTCTGAGACAGGAAACAATGTACGCACTCAACGATATTTATAGGGTTCTATCGCAAATTGCGTTCACCAATATTTATGTTGAAGAAGTCCAGTAGCTACTATGAGCCAACCACAGTTCTAGGTCGTGACTATTCGCCGCGAGCGACTTTTTCCATATAAGATCTTATCAATAATGTAGCACATTACGATTCAAATAAACAGTGTAACAAGGCTGACCAATTCTGAGTCTATTGGCATGAAAGCAAGCGGTGGATAGTGCGTGCGTGGTGACCGAATAAGCGGGCCGCCCGCTGGCCGAGTCATTGAACGGCGTTGAAGCAGTGGGCCTCTTTAGAAGCATACGGATGTGGAGGGCAACATCCCTCCACCGGCAGGGGCTAACTTCAAAGTCAACCGCTGGTTAGTGAACGCCTGTCCATCCCATTTCCAAAACTTAATGAATACTTAGATTAGTGATGTGAAAACCGCGTTTGAATTGATCAATTTGGACGAGTAGGGTAAGCCCCCGCGCTGGTTCTTACTCAACATTCTCGTGTGAGCACGCGTTATCCATTATTTTGTTGTTTTTCCATTAATTATTGAAGGAACTATTCAGTTATGAATGTAAAACTACATTATACAATTTTCCAATGTAGTTTGGTTTGGGCGGAAGATCAAAGTGAAAACAAATCAAAACATTAGTTACAGATGGACGGGTGGAAACATTTATATTCTAATATTTCAGATGGTTTACAAAAGTATATTTGTAATTTGGGAGTTTAAGTGAGGAACATGTACAGTGGTTTCGGTGACTGTCAATAATATACCACCCGTGATAGTCAACCTATGAATGCTGTCATATATTTGTCGCCTTTTCAGAGTTGGATTGACGTCGATTAAAAAATCCCAAAGTCACCAAATTGCCACGTTTGTAGGACTAATTCTTCACCTCAATATCGTAACACATCATGTAACTATTAATTCTAAGTCTGATTAAATTAGTATTAGTTTGTATGAAATCGAGGATTGAATTGTGGATAAGTGATGACCGAGTTATAAGCTGTCTGCCGGCTGGCCAACTCGGTGGCGGCTTGGAAGCAGCTGGCCTCTTCAGAATGTATGCCACTACATCCGTTGAACAACAAAACGCGAGGCCAGTGAATGGTTGTCCTTCCCAGTTGCAAAGCATACTCAGCTGGATCTCATTGTTGCCGAATACTTCACAAAGGTTGTTACTCAGTATTCTTTTTTCCGAAGCAGAAAACTCACCTTTTCCCTTGCCTTGGTCAACCCAATCATTGATTGATCTCATCTTGGCAACCTTCACAAAGCCAACTCATCAGCTCTCTAATTGTTCATCCAAGAGAGCAAGTTACCACTCTTGCCGAATGCTTCTTAACCTCTCGTGCCTAGTTAGGAAGACGAACCGCTTTAACGAAGCAGAAGCAGTTTTTTCCACTTACTCCAGGTGGAAAGTTGTTACTCAGCATTCACACACGCGATATCCATTATTTTGTTGTTTGTTTTCATTATTATTTATTAAATTAATTATTGCAGGAAGTATGAAGTTATGCATTCAAAACGACGTTATACAAATTTTTAGTTGGGCTGAAGATCAAAGTAAAGCAAATCGAAAAGTTAGTTGCAGATTTAGCAAATTGAAACATTTAAGAGACGATATATAAAAAGTAATATTTCCGTGAGGAAGATGCTAAGTGGTTTCTGTGACTCAGTGGGGGCAGCCACCAGCCATGATAATCAACCTGTAGAAGCTGTCATAGTTTTGTCTTTATCTTTATCATATTTTGGATATAATGTGTATTGTTCTGTTGGTCGGCGACTTTTCCGAATTGTATAGATGATGATATAAAAAAATCCCAATCTCACCAAACTTCCTTGATTTCTGAAGCTTGGTATTCCCAAACGACTTCATCACGTTGATTTCACGAAGCTTGGTATTTCTGATTCTTAGTTAACTTATCAAATTCTGCCGAAAGTCAAAAGAAACGTGCATTGGACGGAACGAATATATATAAGCTCCTTTTCGACTTTTCATATCTAATTTTATTTTAAAAGTTTCGATTAATATCACATTTAGTTTTCGAATTCTCTTTTTTAGATTATTTTTTTTTAGTATTTTTATATTGTTTATAATTTATAATTTTAAAAGTTTTTAGTATTTTTACATTGATTTTAATTTTTGATGTAATAATTTTTAATTTACATGAGTACACTCCCACCTATGGGTTGGTTATGGGTTGGTAGAGAGGTTAGCATTTGAGGGTACCATGGAAACATAGCACCAACTATTGTCATACCATGATATAGATGGAAGCCTTGGCTCATGATTAAGCAATGAATATTGTGATAATGAGAGGGTTATGGTTTAATGTGTATTGGTATGCCTTTTTGAAGGTTTAATCATCACTCCAAATAAATATTCAATCAAGTTTGTTAGGAGTTATGAAAACTATGATGAATGTCGAGGGTAATGGGGTGTGAATTTATTTCAATGCAAGTCAAAGGGTTTCTTAACCTATGTCTTTGCATCCTCTATTTTATTGTTTCTATTGGAAAATGGTCTAAGGTTATGACATTCTATGCATAAGTACTAGCAACTGTGAAGATCTTTTGGTTAGGAACAACAAAGGAGGTTCTAGCTAAGTTGCAGATGTGGATATTCTAGTCTTAGCAACGGTTGCACTTGGGTTGTGCATCAAAGTTTAGGTAAGGAATCTATTGACCACCATTGAATTCTCTATTGTGACAGTTTTCTTTGCTCTACAAGTAGTTAGTGTCAAAGGAAAATATAGGTTATGTGATGGAAATTTCAAGTATGGAAAGGAAGGGAAAGAAACTAAGGAAGAAGGAAGTAGCAAAGGGAAGGAATGGCAAAAATAGTGGAAGACCCAGACCTTATTGAAATCTATCTAAGTAGAAAGGGCAACAATGATTGATCATGGGCAAGAAGGAGGCCATGGAATCCATACAGTGGTACAATAACATGTTTTTAGATTAAACTAAGGTTAAAGTGGAGTACAATGAGCCGAAGAAAATCAAATCTAATAGGCACATGACCTCCATGGAGCAAGTGGATGCAAAGCCGCTCCAGTGGATAACGGACATATAGGTTTCTCAAGTTTCAAAGCTAGAAAATTATTTAAGAATGTTGAAAAATATTAGATTAATAAAGGTCTCATTGGAACAATAATTGAAGAGAAGGGGAACTAGGAAAATAAAGTTTTGAATAAATTAGAATTTATGAAAAAAAGTGCAATTCTCTTATCATGGCTAAATGAGGACTAGAAGCAATGGTGGTAATCGAAACATCAAAGGACCATCATGTTGATGTTAAGTTTAGCCTAATTTCACAATCAAGATCACTGAAAGAAACACAATCACAAGATAGACAAATATTTATCCTAGGAAACCCTCATGGGGTAGAAAACCCAGCAAAGCTTTCCTCAATATAAATAATCAACCAATACAAAGATGTAGTCTCCAAACAAGAGCTCCTTCTCCTCCTATGCAGATCTCTCTCTCTCCTATACGTAATACAAAAGTGAGTGAATGAGTGATAAGTGAGGAACACACCTCCTCTACTTATACTCATCTTCTAACTGACTTTTCACCCTAACTGGGCTGACCTCTCCTAAGAGAGTCTAATAACCTCTAATCAACAAACTCAGGGCCAACCCCACATGGGAGATCTAATAACCCTAGTTACCACATTCTCTCAGAGGAATAAACATCTCCAGATATACAATAGGGTCTCCACAGAGGAATGGAACATCTCCGGAATAATAAAGTACAAATATAATATTCTTAGAAGTTACAATATCTCAACACTCCCCCTTAACGAGAAGGATATTATAACAACATCTGCAGGAGCAAGGAGTCATCAAATACATGATACATGATACATCTATAAATCATTGGAAGCTTTCTTCATACATCATCAATAACTCAAACAGTTACTGGAGCATCTTCAAGATCTTCAATACTAGATCTTCATCTTCTGCAGCACTCGAAACAGCTACATCAACATCATCATCTGGATCTCTCGATCAACATCATCATCTGGATCTCTGAATCAACAGCATCATCATCTCAATCAACGGCATCATCATCTGGATCATCTCGATCAAGAGTATCAACATCTGGATCCTCCTGATCAACAACATCTGGATCATCTCGATTAACAGCATCATCATCTGGATCATCTCGATCAACAGTATCAACATCTGGATCCTCTCGATCAATGACATCTGGATCATCTCGATCAACAGCATCATCATTTGGATCATCTAGATCAACAACATCAACATACTCTGCAATACACACGATCCAATTACAGGATGATCAATCCCGCTCACTTTAGGACACAAGTCCAAGGATGATACAATCCTATCACGTGCATTTTGAACCAACCGTTCAAGGACGATGCAGTCCTATCACGTACATTTTGAACCAAATGTTCAGGGACGATACATTCCCAATCTGCTTACAAGATGATCAATCCTTCTCACTTAAGACATCTCTCATGTCTAGGGAG
Source organism: Larix kaempferi (assembly GCA_027924585.1). Taxonomy (NCBI): domain Eukaryota; kingdom Viridiplantae; phylum Streptophyta; class Pinopsida; order Pinales; family Pinaceae; genus Larix; species Larix kaempferi. The sequence continues at coordinate 7,972,792 of BSBM01001329.1, forward strand.
GATGCAATCGCGACCACAGTACTAGTCCTTTTTCATACTGGATGTGACCTAGATCAAATCTAGGATTTATCACCACAGAGCCAATGCTTTTTCATACTGGATGTGACCTAGATCAAATCTAGGATTTATCACCATAGAGCCAGTCCTTTTTCATAGTGGATGTGACCTAGATCAAATCTAGGATTTATCAACATCTTTCTCGGAGATCAAAGTCTACGGATCTCTTTAGGACATGTGTCCAAGGATGATACAATCCACTCGTCAACTTAGACCAATTCTAAGGACCACTCATCGACCTCATCATCGATATCATTGATTTCATCGTCAATATCATCAATACAGGTATACACATCATCAATATAGGTATCCACATCATCGACCTTACCGTCGATGCAAGCAATCTCATCATCAACGACCATATCACTCCCCCTTTTGAGGAGGGTCCTTCTGGATTACGCCAAGCTTGTCTCGAAAATATTCAAACTTTACTCGAGACAGAGGTTTGGTCAATATATCAACAACTTGTTCATCAGTGCTCACATACTCGAGCTTGATAACTCCTTTTTACACCATATCCTGTATATAAAAATATCGGATCTCTATGTGCTTTGACTTATCATGGAACACTGAATTATCTGTCATCTTGATACAACTCTGGTTGTCACACAGGATCACAGTGGGATCCATATCTAAGTCAAATAACCTGATAACAACTTCCGAAGCCATATCGCTTCACAACTAGCAGTGCAAGCAACAATATATTCCGCTTCAGCTTGTGCTGAGAGCCACACTAGACTGCTTCCTACTAAACAATGAGATCATGGCAGATCCGAGACAATGACATCCTCTCGATGTGCTTTTCCTGTCTGATACACTTCCTTCCCAATCAGCATTTGTGTAGCCACACAATCTGAGATCATGATCTCCAAGATAACATAGACCAAAGTCTATCGTACCCTTTAAGTACCTCATCACATGCTTTGCAGCTATCAGGTGAACTCGTCTAGGTTCCACTAGATACCGAATAAAGGTGTTCACAACAAAGCATATATATGGCTTGGTATTCGTCAGATACATCAGTGACCCAATAATCTGTCTATACAGAGTCACATCCACTAACTTTGATGAGTCATCATCTAACAGCTTCAGGTTGGAATCCATGGGAGTGGCCATGGCTTTGCATTCCAACATATCAAATCTTTTCAGGATTTCCACTGCATACTTTCCTTGGTTGAGAAAGATTCCTTTTGGGCCTTGCCATACTTCTAGACCTAGGAAGTTATGCATCAATCCGATATCTTTCATCTCAAACTCTGTAGAGAGCTTCTTCTTACACTCGATAATCTGTTTCTCATTTCTAGTTAGAAATAGATCGTCCACATATAGCAACAATATGACAAGTTGATCATCCATAACTTTGAGATAAAGATTAGGATCAACTTTACTTTTGGTAAAGCCCAAGCTTGTCAAGAAACTGTCAATTCTTCCATACCAAGCTCTGGGAGCTTGTTTCAACCCATACAAAGCCTTCTTTAGTTTGCATACGTGGGTTCTTCTATCTTCAACCTCAAATCCTTGTGGTTGTTCTATGTACACTTCCTCCTCAATCACACCATTCAGGAAGGTTGTCTTCACATCCATATGGTGTAATTCCCACTTCATCATGTATGCAAGTGCCATGATGGTTCTAATGGAAGTGTACCTTGCAACTGGTGCAAATGTCTCTTCATAGTCAATTCCCTCTTTCTGACAGAATCCTCTGGCCACAAACCTTGCCTTATACTTTTCAATGCTACCATCCGCAGCATGCTTTATCTTGTATATCCATTTGGAGGATACCACACTCTTGTCCTTTGGTTTGGGAACTATATCCCAAACATCATTCTTCATTATTGACTAGTATTCATCTGTCATTGCCTCTACCCACTCTTTCTTATGAGATGCTTCTTCATAACTAGTGGGTTCTTGATCTACAAGATCACACAAAAAAGCCATATAGCTGGAGAATGATTTTGGTTTCTTGCTCGCTGCTTCAACCCATAGATACATAGGTAGGTCTTAATCATGTATCATTGTCTTTACTGCTTCCATAATGGTTTTATTCTTTCTTTCCACAACACCATTTTGTTGAGGATTGTAAGGAGTGGTTAGCTCCCTCTTGATTCCAGCTTCTTTACAAAAGACTTCAAAATCCTTTGAAGTATATTCTCCACCATTATCTGTCCTGAGTATCTTGATCTTCTTTTCTGAATGATTTTCTATCAAGGCTTTGAATTCCTTGAACTTTCCAAAGACTTCATCTTTTCCCTTTAGGAAATATATCCAAGTCTTCCTTGAGTAGCCATCAATAAATGTAAGGTAATATTCATACCCACTCAAGGATGTGGATGGAATTGGTCCACATACATTTGAATGAATCAATTCCAAAGTACTCTTAGTCTTTGTTTCACTCTTTGGAAATGGGTTCTTGATATTCTTCCCTTTTGCATATCTTTTGCATGTGCTATCATGATCAATCTTTAAATCTAGTAGTCCTATAACTACCTTACTCACATGAGGTAGTGATTTGTAGTTAATGTGAGCAAGCCTTCTATGCCATAGCTCACTTGGGATAGTGGCTTCATGTACAAGGGCAGCTTCTGGATGACCCTTGAGTTTGTATAGACCTCCTTCCTCTTCACCAATAATAATTGCATCCTCACTTGATTTTCCTTTGGGCCACATGAGTACTTGTCCACCTATGAATGCAACCCTATAACCTTTCTTATCTAAAGATGAGATAGAGAGAAGGTTCTTCTTCAAACCTGGTACATATAATATTCCCTTAATCTTTAATGGAGTTCCAGAATCAAGCTTGTAGCTTGCTTCACCAATTCCCTTAATGGGATATTGATAGTCATCTCCTAAAGATACCTTTTTTGTAGAGGTCTTCTCTTCAAGTCTTGAGAGAGTATTCTTTTTTCCTATCATGTGTTTTGAAGCACCACTATCAATAAGCCATGTATCTTCTCCAGGTGTTACAGACCCAGAGAGTGCAGAGAATAGAACATATTCTCCTGCATCTTCTTCTTCTATTTTAGTCCTTTTCTTTTGAGGCCTTTCTTCTTCTTCTTCTTCTTCACTATCATTTTCTTCCAAATGTGCTTGATGTCTTTTGTGAAGATTCTTCTTCTTCTTTGAAGGACAATTTCTAGCAATGTGTCCTAGTTTGTGACAACTGTAACATTTAACTGAGGAGAGGTCTCTTTTTGAACTTCCTCCTCCTCTCCTTTTGAATCTATGAGGAGGTTGAGACTCCTTGTGGCCATTCTTCTTGGAGTTGAAATGACTCCTTCTTATTTTGGTGTGGGTGGCCAAAGCTTGGTCATCTTCTTTGATCAAGGCTTCTCTATTGGCAACCCTAGCCTCTTCTTGAATGCAATCCTCCCATACCACATCAAACTTCATGCTTTCTTTTCTTGCACACATGGTTTGGATGAATGAATCCCAAGGTCTAGTGAGACCATTGAGAGCAATCATTACCATCAAGAGTGTCTCCAATGGCTTCTAGTTGTTCCTTGAACTGGGAGACCCTTGTGAAGTAATATTGAATAGATTCTCCTTTATTCATTTTGGTACTCTTCAATTGAGTTCTCAAATTCATCTTCCTGTTGATGTTCCTTCCTTCATACATTCTTCCTAGGGCATCATTGCGCCGAGAGGCGCTCTATAGCCCAGTATGAGGGAGATCTTCTAACGTGTATGATGTAGCGTTACATCTAATAAAACGTAAAAATGTAGCGTTACATCTAATAAAACGTAAAAAGTGATAATATGAGGGAGATCTTAACAGATGTTAACGTTAGTAACATGTCGGCCAAAAATAATAGTGATAGTGAATATTATGGGAGAGATCTTGTAACGAGATGTAACATTAGTAACGTTTGTAACATTAAAGTAAAAAGAAGTAAAGTAATAGTGATAGTGAATATTATGGGAGAGATCTTGTAATGTGATGTAACATTAATAACGTTTGTAACATTAAAGTAAAAATAAGTAAAGTAAAAAGAAGTAAAGTAAAGTAAAGTAAGTATGGGAAGATGTTGTAAAGTTTGTGATGTAATGTTTGTTACTAACAAAATAATTAAAAAAATTCATGTCGGATCATAAAATATAAAATTATGGAAAGTATTTTAAAAAAATCCATGTTGGTTCATAAAATAAAATATTATGAAAAGTAATTAAAAAATAGATGTTCATTTATAAAATAAAAACTTAAAACTTAAACCCGGATCTATCAATCAAGAGAGATCAAATTCCTTGAGTTCAAATTTAAAGAAAGAAATACACCTCAAGAAATTGGATCCCTCTCGGTGCTTGATAGATACAGGTTTAAGATGGATCTATGCTGGTACATTTCCTTTGGAGTCTTCTTGGATGCCACTTGGGGAATCAAGTGGTCCTTGATAGAATCAACAATGATTCTCTTTTCCCTAATCAAGTCCTTCTTATATTTCTCTTTGGATTCATCTTCCTTAGGTTCTGCAACCTCATACTTGATATATTGGGCAAGATCATTCTCTTCAAGAATGAGACAAATCCTATATTTCCATGCCTGGAAATCCTCTATACCCTCTAGCTTGTCTTCAAGCTTAGTGTTTGGAGCCATCTTATCCAGGAGGTCACAGAAATTGAATTTTCTCACAAGATAGAATAAAACTTACCAGGATATGTGCTTGATTGAATTGAGATGACTGGTAAACTCTGCTTCTGGAAACTTCAACTTTTCACCGTTCAAATTTGATCAGCAACTTTCAGATCTGCAACAAAATTTCTAGTTTTTTTGTTTGCACTTTTTTTGGTTTACTGGTGCACAGGTACGCAGTTTTTCTGGTTTATTGGTTTTCTGGTTTTTTTGGTCCAGAAGTCAAACTAGGGTCTGAAAAAGCCTGGGGTTCTACCCACTCAAAAATTTCGATCTAGGGCTCATAATTTTGATTTTTAGGAGGAGCATCCAGCCATGCTCTCAGAATCCAAAAATTCCAACTTTTGCAGAAACCCTAATTTTCACCGGAGGAGGAGAGAGAGGTATTTTCACCTTGTGAAAGATGTCCTATTCAGGCTAGCTTTGATACCATGTTAAGTTTAGCCTAATTTCACAATCAAGATCACTGAAAGAAACAAAATCACAAGATAGACAAAGATTTACCCTGGGAAACCCTCATGGGGTAGAAAACCCAGCAAAGCTTTCCTCAATATAGATAATCAACCAATACAAAGATGTAGTCTCCAAACAAGATCTCCTTCTCCTCCTATGCAGATCTCTCTCTCTCCTATGCGCAATACACAAGTGAGTGAATGAGTGATAAGTGAGGAACACACCTCCTCTACTTTTACTCATTTTCTAACTGACTTTTCACCCTAACTGGGCCGACCTCTCCTAAGAGAGTCTAATAACCCCTAACCAACAAACTCAGGGACGACCCCACATGGGAGATCTAATAACCCTAGTTACCATATTCTCTGGGAGGAATAAAGATCTCCGCCTATACAATAGGGTCTCATGGGTGTCGGCACGAAGTTAATGGCCAATTTAGTTGCAATAGGAAGATGCATCCACTTGAGTTTAGAAATGCGCACGCATTAACAAAAACATGTGTGCATTCTTGATTTGACAATTGTTGAACCTGCACGTAGGATAGATACATGGACATGAATGATACGTGGACAAGAATGTGCACACATTCCTTTGTATATGTAGAAAAAAGGGCCCACGAGCCTTATTCTCCCCATTTCCATTGGTGGTTTGCATTCACAACGCGAGTGCATCTTCACCAATCCAATTTCACCAACAGACATTGCCACTCCATCCAGTGTTAGCATTTAGCTCTGGAGGCACTCTGCATGTTTGTCTTGTATGCGGAAGTGACCGTGCATTTACAATACTTAGGCACTTGACTTTTATAAAGTTGTTATAAAGTGGTTCTTATTTATAAAGTGACTTTTTGTAATGTTCCTTATTTATTTTTATAAAGTGATTTTAGGAGATAAAGTGCACTTGTTTCAAAAAGTGAAATTACTTTATTAAAATGTAGCCAATTCATTTTGGAGGGAATGAATCGTGTCCTTTGATATAGTAAAGACGAGATTAGATCTTGACCGTTAGATTTAGGGATGTGGAAGGTGAAAAGTCACTTTCAACTTATAAGAGCAAGCATAGGGTAGTGTGCAAGACACAGTTTTTCCAAGAGAGAGAGCATTTGACATTGTTGAGTTTTTGAGAGAGGGAAAGATTCTCAAGGAGGGGGCTCGAATCCCTAGTTGAGGGACTCAAATCCCAAGGAGGAGTTTCTCAAATCCCTAGGCATCATATTGTTGCTAATTTTGGGACATATAGTTCTGTTGGCACACAGTTCTAGAAGTTTACTGCTACACAAAAATCAAGGAGCTACCCAAAAATTGAGGAGGGAACATAAATCGAGGTGGTGGAGGTCATACAGTGTTGCTGGGTCGTATTGCTGTTATGGGCACTGATATTGAGGGAAAGAAGGTCATACTGTCTACTGGGTCATACAACTATTCTAGGCACGATTTATGAGGTGGGCACATTTTCTAAGGTGTTGGTATAGTCCACTTTACTATTGTTTTTATGCTGTTGTAAATCTATAAATGCCTGTAAATGCTTAATAAAAAATTTGCTCTTGGATTGGTTTTCCCCTTGTGGGTTTTTCCAGGGTATGTATTGACCAAATATCACTATGCATTTAATTTTCAGTCTACTGTTATATTTCTTTTTGTGCTGCAAACAAACTCAACATTAGTATTTCGGCTTGTTGATTATTGGTTAAGTGCTTGTGATTTGTCATTTAGTTAATGACAGCCTGAGTCTAAAATATGGATCATGATGGGTGTTTGGGGGGCTGAGTTAGGCCTGTTTTTTTATCATCCAGGTATTCCTTTGACTATTTTTTTCTTTTATATGCTTGTTAAAATATCAATATTTTAAAAAACATTTGTTTAATTTATAAGCATATCGTTTGTCTTTCATTAAAATGGAAAAAAAAACTTGAACCAAAACCACAAACAAACATTAACCCTAAGCAGAACTCTAACACAAAAACCCAGATTAACCAAGATTTAAACCAATTGAGAAACTTGGTCCAAGAGCTTAGGACCACTAGGGAACCTTCAAGACTTTCATTACCCACATCCCTTGATAGCATCATTGGCTCTGTTTACCATACTCACGATCAATCATTGAGCATATTTGAATATAAGGCAAAAATGAGACATTTCTACTCCATTCATCTTAGTAAAGTACAAATCAAAGATTTGATAATTACAAAACAAATCATTGTTGGATTTTCATTGACCCTAGAACCAACCAATCCCCCGATCTACACAAGAGGTGCCTTTGTATGGATTGGTGCTCATATAATCCATGGAAACAAAATTGGTTGAGTCGTTGGCTTATTGTTTTTGAAAAACCTCCTTGCAACAATAGGGAGATTCCATTATATTTCCTTTGGAAACTATATGTTGAGTTTGTGTTGGGTCTCCATGTGAACTATTTTGACATTGGTGAGTTTCGGGGGTTGGTCATGTCTCTTCCCATGATAAACCAACAACTAGGTGTAATCCAATGAGAGGTCCACTTGCTCCTATGTGTATGCATAACTCCCCCCCCCCCCCCACCCATAAACACCTCAATTTTTAGATCACATGGTTGAAACTAGAATTGCCATATCACCTCTTACACGTAGTGTACTATAACATCATTAATTTGTGGAATCATTGAGACATGGGCCATTAGAGGAGTATGTAAGACCCTTAGGTGTAGTTCCTTCAGGCCCCACTGATCATAGACCTTCCATGATAGGAAATCATGCATGAGATTCTTCACAAATATGATCATTACCACATAGATGCACTCATTGCAGGCATACTTTTCATCTCCCAATGGAGGATCCTACATGGGAGAGATTTTGGATGAGGTTAGTATGATTTGTAAATGATGGTAAATTGTCGAGTATATATTTAATTATACAGTTTACAATTATTATATAAACATAACTTAAAGTATTTCTTTCTAACTTTTATTTGACATGTATCATTGTTTTGAGATGAAACACCTCCATCAAGGTGGGGTGACATTAGTTATCCCAAACTTGACATAGCTATGGAAGCAATATAATATATTGTGATACCTCACACACAGGTAGTTAAATGAATTTACGCTTGTAGGATTTAAAAATTCATTTATTTGAAATCTCAAAGTTATTTATGAGAAATCAATTGTAATGTTGTTGTGTTTCCATAGGTGTTTTCCGAATAGATTGAGTAGGTGTCTCCACCTAGGGTAAGCAAATCACCCCTCACACAAGTGACAATATCCAACTTTAGTAGTCACATTATTCAACAATCATCCTACCATATTTAGTTGGTCATCAACTCTAATTAAAAACATTCAATATTAGTTAAAATAGGACATCCAAACTCTTTTTAGAAAGAGCTTTGACTACATTTGTGTTGCTCCCTAATATACCATGTTGCGAGGGACTAGCAATCTATTGAACTAGATGGAAATTATTGTCTTTGTCTTGATGATGCAACATTGTTTGGATGGGTGCGTGTAGGAATATCCTTTTAGATGTCAATATTGTACATCGGAATAAATCCATCTTAAACCCAGATCTATCTAGCGGAGAGAGGGATTTGATTTCTTGAGGTGTAGTTTTTTTTTAATCTTAAACTCAAGAAAATTAATTCCTCTGTTGCTTGATAGATCTGGGTTTACGTTTTAATTTTCTATTTTATAGACGGACATGGAATTTTTTAATTACTTTTCATATTTTTTTTATTTTATGAGACGAGATGGATCTTTTCCATTACTTTTCATATTTTTTTTATTTTATGAGCAGACACATGATCATGATGAGTGTAGGATTCAAGCAATATGGGGATTCAAGAAGTGGTCAATTTGGATTTGAGTATCAAAAAATCACAAGGGACATAGGGCATTGCTTATTTGGTGAAAGAAACATGGTAGAATAACATTGTACTAAAGATTTTGGATAAGAATAACCAATAGATAAGAACATTAAATACATAACATAATACACATGCAATATAATGTGGAAAAGCAAAAATTATATCATTAAATACCTTATATTAATGTGATAAAAGTGTTCCAACTATAGATATGTCTTGTAATATACAAAATCATTTCTTTATATGTTCACTACATTTTTTACCTTTGGGGGGGGTTGTCTTCCGCCCCCAAAAGAGACTTTTGGGGGCAGTTTTGGCATTAGTGATAGTTTTGACAAAACCACCCCCAAAAACACCGATGTTAAGAGTATGAGATTTTAGGGGTGGTTTTAGAATAGATCTAAACCACCCCAAGAATTGATTTTTGGGGTTGGTTCTAACCCATTTCCATAGATTCCTATGGGGGCAGTTTTGAACCCTCCTCTTACAAACCTACGGGTGCAGTTTTGAACCCCCTCTTACAAACCTACAGGTGGGGATTTGGAACCCCCCTCTTAAAAACATACAATAGAGGTTTGAAACCCCCCTCATAGAAACATATAAGGGTGGTTATGAACCCCTCTTGTAGCAACATACAAGGGTAGTTTAGAAACCCCCTCGTAGTAGCATACAATGACAGTTTAGAACTCCCCATGTAGAAACTTACAAGGACGGTTTAGAACCCCCCTCTTAAAAGTATACAAGAGAGGTCTAGAACGCCCATCATAGATGCATACATTTCCAGTTATGAACTCCCCTCATTTCAACATATGGGGTTGGATAGGGCCACCCTCGTAGCAAATTGAGAAGGTGGTGTAGACCCCCCCTATTGCAACATACATAGACAATTTGAAACCCCCCTTATAGAAACCTATGGGGGAAGTTTAGAACCCCCTCATAGAAACTTACAGAGGCAGTGTGGAACCCCCCTTGCAGCAATATAGAAAGACAATTTGAAACCCCACTTGTATACAAAATATGGCTTACCATTAATATAAATCAACATAAAAAATATTTTCTTAGAAATGCATTGCAATATCATTTATTAATTTATGGTAGGGCACGGAGGAATCAAACCACCAACATCCTTCTTGTAAGGCGAGTTCTCTTTGATTGAGCTAGTACCCTTTAAGAATTGGAGAGAGAGAGGGGTAATACTAATACTGAGATTGCATCATTTGTAATTCTAGATGCCCTTTGTTTGTTGCTTTTAATCTATATGGTATTTTTTAAATCAATCGCACATGTGAATAGGTCACATATTCTATTAATTCCCAAGGCTTTAGGGATCTTTTGTAAAAGGTACCTCTACTGACTTAATAGAGAAACTCTATTTTTCTAATCGATAATTTCAATCTAACTCATCTATATATGCTGAAATTAATATAAATACCATTTACCTAGAAAAAATACACTCATAGTCCTGAAGATATATACACGTAAACAAGAGAGTGGAGGTGACAAACAATATTACAATAAGATGCCTCCACTCATGATGACTGCTCAAAGAAAGAAAGGGACCTCTTTATACAAAGAGGATAACATACACAACAATTGTTTTTAATCTATATGGGAATTTTGAGATCATTAGCACATGTAAATTGGCCACCTATTCTGTCAATTCCCATGGTTTTAGGTATATTTTGTATTAATCATAAATCTACCTACTTGGAAGAGCAACAATATTTTTGTAATCTAGAAATCCAATCTAACTCTTATCTTTACATGCTATAAATTAATATAAATACATTCCACTTTGAAAAAAAACTCAAGTCCACGAGATACTTTAAGGAAAACAGGTTGCTCTAAAATTCATGAAGGCATCCCATAATTCAAAGTCATACATTATGACATTAAGTTGTTGAGGTTTAAATACTTGTAAAGAGACTTCATGAACAACTATCTCTTCACTTAGTGCGAGAAATCCCCTGGTGAAATATGTATTACACGAAGTCGTCACATGCAATTCACGAGTTGGAGATGAAACATGATCCATTAATTCTTGTGAAGTGACCTACACAAGATTCATAATGATTGTAAGATTATTGTTCTTAATTCCTTCAAATCAGTTGTTCTATTTTCAGATAAAGTGGGATTTCTAAGTGTTCCAAAAGATGGGACCTAGAACCTTTCCATTAATTTTATGGCCCCTTGGTGTAAGTGCTCACACTTACTCAATGAAGCAACAACTTCCTTCTTTAAATACAAACCATTAGTTTTGGAATTGGTAATGACCGAATAGTCTAGCCAGATTTCGTGAGAGGTCCTTCTAGGGATACTTGAAGGCATTTTTTATACTTGTTGCTGGCATGTTGCTATGCAATCTAGATTCATATTGACTCTATCAATTTCACTGTCATGTCTCTTGGATTTTTCAACTATGGCTCCCAATATTATCGTGATGTCTTGTAATTCTTATATCCACTTTGCTACTTGCCCCTGCATGAGAAATATATTTTGTTGTAGTGAGGCAACAAATACTTGGAATTATTATAGAATTTGTTTGTCACCTCTTAATCCCTCTACGTACGTATCCAAATTCCATAATAATTCCAAGTATTTGTTGCATCACTACAACAAAATATATTTCTCATAAGTGGAGGGATCAAACTGTCATTTCTCATCCGCTTTCCTTTTCTGATCTTTTTCAACTTTTCAGGCTTGTTCTTTCTTGGCCTTTTCCTTTGCTTGCTTTTTTTCCCTTGCCTCTTAAGCAACACACTTCCCCGAGCTAGTGCTTTTTCCTCTTTTCTGTCTCTTAGCTAACTCTTCGATGGTTTTGTCTAGCCTAAAGACTTATTATTCTATAAAGAATTCATTTGTGTAAGGCCAATTATACCCAATAGAAAAGAAATGGTTTAGTATCTTGTTCTTTTTGTCATTTTTCCTAAATGTTTCCTCAATGAAATGGAAAGAACTTAAGTATTTTATTAAATAGTCTGAATCCTTGACTCAGGCCACCTTGTAAGCTCCTATGATAATGGGAAAGGGTGGCCATGGATTCTTTTTTTCTTTTTCCAAGGAAGCCCCAATTCCATTGATGAAAGTATGCCTCAGTATCTCTTTCAAAACTACTTGGATTGTGACATATTTGGGGAGTATGTAGGGTTCTTGTGATCCCCCATAGATACGTATGTAGGTACCTCCTTCTGTCAAGAACCAATATCCCTAGTTTTTTAACCTATTCAATAACTTTATCTGACATAAGGACATAACGAATTATTCACATATATGCTTGTGTAAACCTACATACCTTTCCTCCCATAATACTTTACAATATAAATGCACTGGGGCGTCTGAAGGAACCCACCTCCATTCCATACCAAGGAAACTATTTAAGGTACACACTATGTCTAACATATAAAAATACATATGAAACTCAAATTGTTTCCTAGCCAAACTTACTTGTGCTTTCATGATTGTATCCAATACACTCAATGAAAGAATGGCTTCCCAATTAAACTTTGTACCCAACAAGGTGACATGATATAATAGTGGTATCCAACGTACCCAAAATGAAAATGTGTCTTATTCACCATATAATTTACTCAAGAGTGTTGCAGCGATCCTATAAGATAATCTCAAAAACTTAGTCTAATAAACACCATCATCTCTTTCTCGATATGTCTTATCTTTAACCCACGTCTATTTTAGGAACGCCGCACAATCGATTTTGAGTGCATCATTCCATCCGTATGTCATATTTATTTACGATACCAGGAACTTGTAATAATTTTTCAATGTCATTGGAAGAAAGGTGGTGATGGGTTTTCCATTGGAATTTTGATGGTCCCGTTGTTAACATTCACATTCAGTAATAACCATTCTATCACCTTCGCGTAAGAAAAAACCTCATACATTTCCACCACCTTATGTAGACCAAATATTTTGATGTTTTGGTATATGGAATGATCGTCTTTGTCTTTTGTAGGAAGGCCATGATATTCTTCCATCTTGAATATATGATATATCTTCCCCTAATGATACACTTCTTACGCTTTAATATTTCTCTTGGTATCATTGTATTGCACAAGTGGACTCAAATCCTCCTTCTCACTCATTTCTTCTTCTAATGATATGCTTTGTATTATTTTGGTATGGACTTTGGTTCACCTATATTATTTTGGTATGGAGTTTGGTTCACCTATATGACATAAATTATCCTTGAGATTCATAATAGTCACAATCAAAATCCTTCTTTGGGTTGGAAAACATACAAAGAAACTTGTTCATGAACTAGCTAATATTACTCTTGGGTTATTAGGGTACTTGCCTTAAACTTGTAAACAATGGTGCTTTTAATCGGTTAGGTAACTAAAAATAGTCTCTTTGTCAAAGTGCAGACTGGAGGGAAAACCAAGAGGTTGTTTCATTTCATTTTACATTTAAAATCATGTTTGATTCATTTGATTTAGCTTTATCTCTCCTAGGGCCTATTATGGGCCTCCGAAAGGATAGTTCGCCAACTTATTTTAACCCATGCAATTTCCCAACGGCTTGATGAGTCTCACTAATCCAAATCCATACCTACCTCAAGGTTTAATTAGAGTGACCATCCTTTCTATGAGTATAAAATTTCTCTTTGAATGCTAATTATTGGGAGCTAGGTTTATTCTACTCAGTTTCTATCACAAGCTTGTGTTGAATTACAAAAAATTTCCAATTAAGCTCAATTCATCCATTCTAGCAATTTCACTAAGTAGGAATAAGTTATGATTAGATTCACTAATGATTCTAGGATCCCTTCGAATACGAGTTTTACACTTGGGTACTAAACCCCTATTTGCACCTAACTTAGAATAGGTCTAAGTGAGGGGTCGAAATGCCCTTCTATCACCTCGATAAAGGGCCTAGTCTGACATGCAAGTTTAAGTGGTAGCTTGATAGAAACCAATCAGAAAATAACATGGAAACACCCTCAAGGGTAACATGGGTGCAACTACATCTACCTCACATACAACAGTAGAAACTGTAAGCATTTAAAGGGGACCGCAAACAATGACTTACTTGGAGAACGGTGAAAAGCTAAGAATGAGAGTATTCTGGCTTGGGGTTCTTTCTTCCTTAACCGTTTCTCCAACACAAATGAATGAAACAATGATGTTTTCTAGGGAAAATGTCCCTCTTTATCCTTGCCTCTTGATTCTCATTTTCACAATGGCATTCCCAAGGAGTTGACAAATTCTTTTAGGAAATGTATCAATGTGTCAATGTCATTCTACTTTACTATGTGCAATACATCAATGTTATACTGAGTCATAATTTTGGCGTCACTTCTTTGTTTCTCTACCAGTTTATATCGTTAGCATCTAGCTCTCAATTATGCATCATCTCCTTATTTCCTTTGTTTCAAAATAATTCTTTAAGAGCGTGCAGTCTTCAACACTCCATCAGTTAGAAATGTGTGACGTGTCAACACCTTATTGGCATACTAGATCAACGAGTTTCATTGCTAGAACTGTGCCATTATCAGTGGCATTCTCTTTATCATATCACTTTATCAATTACTTTTGCGTAATTTTGACATTGCTAACCCATCTCTGATTGATGGGTTTATCCTTAAGAAAGCATCGACACGTCAATGGTTAATGACCTAGTTTTGTGCTTCATCAACGTTCCTCTCACAATTCTTTCACCATCAACTCTTTTCGGAAATTTAGATGTTTTCATGGCAATATGTTGAGGAATTTAGTACTATATCATGTGTAATATCGATGCATTAGTCACAAAATCAATGATATGTCGGCGACTTGAAGGTTAAACTACACCAACGGATTCCTTTGCCTTGGTCATTTTGAGTGATGGTACCTCAAAATGTTTATTTATGTTCATACTTATTCTACCCTAGCCCTTCATTACGAAAATAGTCAATGAGGAAAACATTAAATCAATGCTTACCAACCTTGAGAGGGAAACCATAGTTTTAAGGAAACATTCGAATAATTTTAGGAGGTTACCCCATCTTCTCCTAGGATGGGATGAGAATGGTGGTTGTAGGTGAAACGCACATCTCAATGCAAATGGATGTGCACCCAGATCGAATCCATTCTACGCGATTGTATCACCAAAAAATTGAGGTGGATGATGTTAGAGTTCATTGATGAGTTGTTGGCCCTCTACCGAAGTGCGAGACCACTTAGTGACATTTGGAATATTTCATGTTTGAGTAGGAGGGCCCGAGTATTGGGTCTGGATAAATCGGAGGCGGCGAAAGTTATGAAGAAAGGAAAGGATGTGAGGGGTACACTATTTGGTATCCCTCCTGGTCGTGTGAGTGGACAGTCAATTAGAGTCAAAGATTTTAAGCTTGAGTTTGTTGTGTCTTATATATATGATGGATTTATTGGAGCATGGGGCATGTTCCCTACCATGACCAGGTCCCACTATACTTTTAAAATAATATATATGCTAAATTTGTGTTAGGCATGCATCCGGACTACATGAGTACACCATCATCTTTCTATGTTGTTGGTAGGGGATGTATTTATGGGCATCTTGGGATCGTAGAAACCCTGTTGTTGTACCACTCCCTTTGATATTGGTTCCCATACCTATAAGAGTATTGTTAAGTCGAAGGACGTAGCCGATCCATCACAGCTCAGAGAAGAGACACAAGATATGATGGAAGGAACCATGCACACTACATTGAGTAGTGTTTCACTTGCTATGCATGGGGAGAGATCCATACCTCCCCCTAGACCTACAAATCCCAAGCTACAATGAGTGGATGATTCTATACTCGATATGGTTAACTGAGACATTTTACTAAAATATGCTAGGACAACCTGGGATGCATACTATCAGTTGTATGAGAGAGGCCATGGTCGACAATTATGTATGTACTTAGGTTTTATCATTATACATTGTTAAATGATAATATTTAATAAGTGTATCTAAATGAATCAATTAAGTAATACTTTTTTGTTTATTATTTCTCCATGCAGGGGAGCACATTTATGGACAAGATCAATTCCACTGAGCCGTATTGATTAATCATCTAGGAATTGCATCTAGCGATGTCTCTGTGCTACATATGCTAACCCTTATTCTAATTTTCAACTACCTATGTGTATAATTAGAAATATTTTATCCTAACTTTCTTTATGTCCCTTTCTCAAATTGTATAGGTTAAATGAAAGGGTATTGCAAATGATCCTCCACCTGTAGGTCAATGTGCTGCCATGTAGGAAACATAGTCTCCTTCGAGTTCCGACCATCCTCTGCCATTCGATGAGGTACTGTAATTTATGATTCAATACAATGGAACCCAAATTAATCATCAATTTATAATGTGCATTTATTAATCTAATTTATTACATGTAATGTCACCATACATAGGCACATGTATAGGGGATCATCGATGTTTCAATCATGTGGACACGTGACTGGGATGCATCGATTAAACAAGGTCCTAGTGAGGGCCCATCGATGCTCATAGAATATGTCATACAGATGGAGATGACATGGTTCACCATCAACTGAGCTAGGTGATTTAATCCATCCACCTAAAATTTTAAAAAATTGTCATCTTATAAATTTGTACTAAAATCTAACTAACTTGCATAGTTCGAAAATTTTAACTTAGGCAGTTCAATGAACTAGACACCATTTTTTATCGTATATCGCGCTATGGCCGGAGGCCCGGGGCAGGTGATGGTAGTAGTGTCAATGATCACACAACCGATTAGGGGCTTGGTACATGGGATGGTGTCCATTGATTTGATGACACACACATGATGTACTATTTTTTATTGTTATGTATATATAAATTTATTTTTGTATGAACTGAATGGATTGACAAATTATTTTGTCTCATATTTATCTTCATGTGTGCATGATGTCTTTTGTTTATGTTGATGGGTATGATTCATGTTTGTGATTTAATTTTATTTATTTATGTCGATATTTTTTATGTTATCTATAATTATAATTACAAGTTGTGCACAATATCAGTAAGTTACAATCTCAACTATAATTACAATTTATAATCATGACTACAATTTCACAACTACAAATTACAATTCTACAATTGCAATAAAAAATTACTAATTAAATTTACAAATTATAAATTGGACAATTACAACTACAAATTTACAATCACAAATTGCTACTTAATTACACTCTCATGTTTCATATGATTTTAATTATAATTTATTTATTTAAAATAATTAAAAAAAAAAATTTAACATTTTACAAATTTCATTTTTAACTGTGAATTAGAAATTCGGATAAGCTAATAATTAAAATATTTAAATTAAAAATAATATAATATCACTACATTGTAGTAATCATTGATATATTAAATTCAATCTATCAATATTAAGAAGTCATGTATATTAAGAAGTCATGTAGCAAATACCAAATACAAACTAAAGTTGTATATATGACCCCCCAAAAAAATATTAATTAGATATATTAAACTTGTACAATGTTAAACTTGTGCAAATGATTTTTCATAATAAACTAATAATCCATTGGAAAAAGTGCTTCATCAAATTGGTGCTAATGACAAAATTGTGTGCTAGTCTTAAATAGAGGATGCCTAGATGTTACCATTGCACTTCACCACTTATTTTGTTGTAGTTCCAACATGGACAAGATTTACTTAAGCAATTACACTTAGGAATTTCTAGATAGACATTCAAGGTAAAATATGCAAGCAATCAAAGTCACATAGTGAGAAAAGATTACATAAAGCAACATATCAATTAAGGACTGCACAAAAGCCCGCATGGGTGTGGTTTATTGGCGATTCGCTTGATATGAAGTTACATGTTGTAAACAGAGGTCACAAGTTCAAATCACACCCGAGCTTACCCGTGTCCCATGCTTGCGGGCGGTTGTGGGGTACCTAGGAGTATAGTGGTAGCGAGATTGGATCCCTGGACCCCATGTCATATGAATACCATCCTAGTCTCTAGTTGCCAATTTCCCTAATTACAAAAAAAAAAACTACACAAAATATAATTTAGTTAACTAAAAAACCAAAAAAACACATGCGTAGTGTTCTAATGAACCACCCATATTCTTTTCAACTTTCAATCTCACACAAGATAGATAAAGTCACAATATTTTGGTTCACATAATTACAATCCCTTCATTTACTAACTTGCTCGAGATCACATATACATGCACTAGTCAACATATACTCTAGAATAATGTGGAATATTAATTTTCTTCTTTATTTTTTCCATCATAAAGTTCAAGAATTTATTTTCTACTTCATTTTCAAATGAGAATCAACATCTATAGATTTTCATTTATTATTTTTATGGACCCTAAAGTGAACTGAGAAATATATTTTATGTAGAAACAAATGACATAGCGTAATATTTGGGCATAAATGGTGGTGCGAGACCTCTCCTTCAAAGTTGAGTTATTTGATAACAAAAAAGGTTGTGGATTGTGAAAGGACCATGTTATATGAGACATGAAAAATTGCAAATAACCAATTGAGGACCAAGGATGTAAAGCCGAGTCCCATAGAATGGGGCTAATTCAATTTCCAAAACATAGAGGTATGATTTGCACACACCAATTGAGGACCAAGGATGTAAAGCCGAGTTTCATAGAATGGGGGCTAATTCAATTTCCAAAACATAGAGGTATGATTTGCACACAATTTTGTCATTAGTAGCAGTTTGAAGAAGTGTTATGGTGATCAAAATTTTTAGTGAAAATTTCTTAAGACCAATTTCATTAAATTTGGACCAATACGTAAGAATTTAAATGAAGAAACTATGAATTTTGATTTCAAAAGTGTAAATATCAGCATTTATAAAGATCAAAATTGGATTGTGAAAGTGTGAATATTGGTTTTTGAAAGTGTGAATTAGGGTTATGAAAGTATGAATTTAGAATATTTTTAAATTTAAGAAGTAAGAGTTAAGTTTTAAATTCAAATTCAAATTTAAAATGTTAAGCTTTTAACAGAATGGAATCTAATTGTAGAGTTTGTTAGTGTTACTTAAAAAATAAACAAAATACATTAACACATTATATATGTTGAACTCTGGTTGTCATTGATGTCAACTAATGTTAAAGAGGGTGATTCAGGTTGATTTATTGATGTCAACTGAATTCAAGTCGATTCAACATTCCCATGCTAGCTTGAAGAAGTATGGTAAAGCCACATTAAAGAAGTATATGCACAAGCAAGATGGTGAAGGATATGGATTCCAGTGTGAAGAAGTATATCTAGAAGTTGCATCCAGTATGAAGAAGTGTGTCCAGGAGTACATCATGCATATCCAGTTTGAAGAAGTACATAAGGCACATGTACTTGAGGAGGTCATAAGTCCATCCAGTCATAGTACAAGTTAAAGGGTTGGTTGGACAGAAGGATGAAGAGTGCGCAAGCAAGCCAAAGAATACATGGGACAAAGTCCAATGTGCGCAAGCAACTCAAGAGAATATTCTAGTGTGTGCATGCAAGTCAAGTGCAGTATGCAAGAAACATCGAACAAGAGATGGTTGAACAACTCTACAAGTCCTGAAAGTGCGTAGGTCATCACCAATCAGAAGACACTTTTAGTTGATAAAGCGCACACAAGTTCCAAGAAGGGTGTAGCAGTTGAAGTTAGTATATGAGCAAATTCCACAGCCCCTGACATAATAAGTGCGCAAGTCCCACAAGTGATGGTACCAAAAGGGTCAAAGTCCCACCAAGTCAAAGATCACATATGCACAAGTGTCGTAAAGCATTGATACATCAAGTGCACAAGACCCACAAGTCATGGTACAACAAGGGTGAAAATACCACCTATTCAAGGACCATGTATGCACAGGAACCACAAAGAAAGGACACATCAACGACGCAGAACATGGCATGTGGCAGAGGCACAATCCACGAAACAAGGAAGAAGGAATTCCACAACCAACTTGTAGACATACAATCCATGTAGGACATGTATAAAAAGGGAAGCAAATTGGATATTTGAAGTAAGCTTGATGGCAAGGTTGGAGAGAGCTTCTAAGTGGAAGATACATATTTATATTCAGGGCATCAAGGGATCGAGGAACAGAACAATATGATCTAGTGAAGAGCCAAGTCCACACAAGAAGACTCGAATGATTGAGCTAATGGTGTGGATAATGATGATGTAGATATGTGACGATTGCGTGAATACTGAAGAGAAGAATACAAAACATGCACAAGTGCATGAGGGACAAATGAGAGTATCTCAAAAAGCACGTAGACAGTCACATATATTTTAAAGGTGGATCCGCACAGATACAGACATGAATATATTAGAACATGCAAAAAATAAATAAGTTTAGTTGATGCACACATGTTGAATTGAAGTGTGCGAAGTAGAGAAGTCCATCAGATGCGCGACAACAAAACAATAGCATAATATAGTATGCACGTCATGATGAGGATGATCTGAGGTAAGTGCATTAAACCAAAAGGACGAATAATATGATGCACAATGTGTCACATATTGTCTAAAAGACTATGGCACTTAAATCGAACAGACACATCTAAGTAAGTGCGTATTTCCATCTAATACCAGTGAGCAATATCAAATCAACAAGCTATCAATTAAAGCACAGTATCATTTGGTTAGTGTAGTTGCGCAGTAGCAAAATGACACAACTAATCATTGGTGCAAACTGCAGCAAATGAAGTAGCACACAATATATGAAGTGAATCATCAATAGAAATGAAGTTTGAGTGGAATGAGAAGTCAAGTGATGTATGCAGAGAAGTGACAGCAATACGACTACATATAGAAGGTGCGCACGGAAAAATAAACAATAGAAGATCAAATGTGTGCGCGATTTGGAAGTTCAATAAGGCATAGTATTATTTTGGATATATGGGTGGAAGGACGGGGCAAGGAACAGGGGGTCATAGCCTCCTTCCAGTTGGTGCTAGAGAACACAGGGAGTTTGTGATTCCTTCAGGTCGGTGCCTCCTTCCAGTTGGTGTTGGTAAACCAAGGAAGTCAGTGCTTCCTTGAATGTAATATTTTCATTACAAAATAGCATTTTGTGGTTTTCTCCCGTTTGGGTTTCCATGTCAAAATACTATGTGTTTTTTGTTCTTTGTCTTTATGCATATATGGATGAATGATTTTATTTATATTGGATGCATAACTAAATATCAATATTAAGTTAAGACTAATCTGTTAAAGAAGATTAAAAATATTGATAACTTCATTAATATTGATTAATCCCCCCTCTCAATATTAAATAAATTCCAACAATTGTTATCAAAGCGGTTGTTTTTAGTAACAACTTAACATCTCAAATATAGATCCATGCACAAGTATGGACAAGTAGGAAGGACTTTCCACCAACAGAGCACCAAGGTTTAATGGAACCAACTATACCTTCTGGAAGGTTAGGATGAAAGTATATCTCCAATCACTGGGAGCAGATGTGTGGTAGTCCATTGTTGATGGTTACAATGTCCCAACAGTCATACCAGTTAATCTAGATGAAAGGAGAATATATGAATGCAATGCAAGAGACAGAAACACACTTCAGTGTGCCTTAACAAATAATGAATTAATTAAGGTTATGCACTGCACCTCAGCCAAGGAAGTCTGGGAGAAACTCATCGGTGTCTATGAAGCTGATGAAAAGGTAAATAAATCAAAGTTGCAGAACTACTCTGGGTTATTTGAATCCATGAGAATGAAAGATGAAGAAAACATTACCTCTTACTTCTTAATATTTGAGGAGATAGTTAATGCGATCACAATTCTTGGGGTCACTGTGGAAGAAGAATCCATGGTACAAAAGATACTGAGAAATCTACCCTCAATATTTGATGCAAAGGTGTCTGAATTTATGAAAAAGGACGAGCTTAAGAGGATCCTAACAACATACGAGATGAGAGCTGAGAACGAGACTCCCACCAGAAAGGAAGCTGCTTTTAAAGCCATCGGAAAGGATAAGCATGTTCATGACAAAGAATCTTGCAATGAATCAGATGATGAAGAGTCAAAATTTGTAAGTGTCACGTCCCCGGTTCCCTTTAGATTTCATGGGGATCTCCTTACAACAACCTGATAATTTTCTTTTCAATTTTATATGCAATTATGCCCTTTTACATAGCCGCAATGTCTCTGGTCCACAATTTGCAAGTTGAAAGTCAGAAGTTGGCACCCCAGCATGCCACTTCAAGAAATACACCTTCGAATTCCACAATCCACAATGCAAGAGTCAGAAAGTCGGAATGGAAAATACGCGGTGTCGAAAAAATACGCCTTCGACTTCCGCATTCTGCTTTCCGCGATGTGGGAGTTGGAAAGTCGGAATGGAAAATACACGACGTCGAATAAATAAGCCTCCGACTTCCATATTCTGCAATCCACGATGCATGAGACAGAAATTCGGAACACCCAATTCTCTGTTTCACCGAATCACGCCTCCAACTTTCGCAATCCGCAATCCTCACTCTGGGTTCGGAAAGTCAGAAGTCAGCCACATGCCCCTATTACTGCCAACTCCTCAGGCTGATAACTTCCTCATCCTAAGTCCAATTTTGGAAAACTTGGTATCATTGGAAATCTCTCGACGAGCCCTATGAAAATGCATGATCCTCGGCCACACTCGATGGCCCTGATCGTGTCCTTCTTCCAACCCAAAATGTGGCCCAAAAATTAATTAAGGCCTCTTTACCACTATGTAAGGAGCTCTGCTGCACTTTGTCATGGCCCCTCCCTTCATCAATTCAGACTCTCAGAGGGAACATGAACATAGTAGAGGTGTCTATCTCTCCCCCAAAGCCCTGACTGAACCTTCTGAACCTCAACAAGACTTAGCCCTATTCATCAATGAACAAATTCATTAAAACACATGGATGCATATGCATACTCGAATAAACACAGCTAAATGAAACATTAACCACACACTTATCTATCATGCATTCAACATATGAATAACACTCATCAATAATTAAATCATTGCAGAAGGAAAAAAAATAAAATAAACATGATATGAATCACAGAGAACACTTATCCTTTTAGATGAAACACCAAGCAACTCGATATGGACTGCAATGTTCCAACCCAACCACAGTCCTCTTCCCAGCAGGTATTTTTTCAGCACTCAGAGACCACCCCTAAGCTGGAGATATGTATCCACTAAGGAGGAACTACTCATGTCCACTCACAACCTTGGTTTCACAATCACTCAGGTTCATTCAACACACAACTGGCTTTGTCAAGCAAGTGGGAAGATAGGGTGGAAGGTTTATAGGTCAATGAGCTCAACACAGAGCTATCGGCATATCCAATTGGCTTCAAACATCCTAGAAACCCCCATCACATCCAATCTCAACCTAAGTAAGGTCCCCTTCACTGCTACACAGTCCCTTGGGCACCCCTTCCCTTAGTTCTAACCTAGGTAGGTATGCCTGGTACCGAATGCTAAAACATGGATAAATGAGCCTTCACTATCTCTTCCATGAAGTCTAACCCCCCTGGTCTCTCTCCCACTATGATCTACTCTTGGATCTTCTGCAAGGTTGCGGCCAAAAGGATCTCTCTGCAATTGGATTTTTGGGCTATCAGTCCCACTACGAATAGCTCTATCCCACACTTCCCTTTCAAGGTTCCAAAACCGGTTTCCCCTACAAAGTTCTGGCATAGTTGCGGCCGAAAGGGCTCTACCCCACGTTTCCCTTTTCGGGCTTCCAGATCTGGGTTTCCCTGTGGGTTTCAGGGTGTCTCACCCTCTCCAATTCACCCATGAATCAGGTCTATGGATCCCCCCCATCGTATTTCACTTCCCACATGAATTATCTAAGTGATCTTGGCACTCCAAAACGCGGTTCTCTCCAAGTCACAACTTCTGGTTTCTCTTTCTCCTTGCTGGTTCTGTGTTCTCCCATGAAAATTCAAGCTTGTCCTGCTAGGCATGCGATTTCCGGTTTCTTTAACTGTTGGTCTGCGTCCTCCCATCCAACTGAAGCCAAAATGATCAACCATGGAATGGGGATGAGGAAAAATGTCCTCCCAAGAGGTGGAGTGACCTATGGGACAAGCAACCCCAGAGCCATACCCTAACTTACAGATTTCAGGGTTTCCCATCCTCCATCAATCCATGGACTGATTTATTCAACCACTTCCTCACATAGAATTAAATGACCGTCAGAACAGTCAAAGGGGTTCTCAAGATGACATATGGAAACCTAGGATTCAATCCCACAACCCCCTCACCTCTCCCTAGTGGATACATAGTCCCCCTCATTTAGTTGCATACATATCCATCCCCTTGGTATTTTTATTTGCATTATAATCATTTAAATAATTTTTACAATTTCCATGGTTCAATGGAACATGGCTAGCACAACATAAAATACAAGCCCTTCAAGGCTGAGCATTCACTAGTGGGGCCTTGGCCTTGAGCTCCACGCTAGGAATCATACATCACATATATACAATATTTGTGCTAAAAGCCAATTTATCCTAAGGGTCCAAATGGGGGTATTACATTTCCCTCCCCCTTAGATTAACACCGTCCTTGGTATTCCAATACATAGGAATACATACACATTGTTTACACATCAAAATTCACAAAATGTGGTAGGTTTGTCCTGCATTTCATCTTTTACTTTGAGTTTTCAGGACCAATTCCTTTGGCTTCTACACGTTTCTCTTGCTGGCTTTGACCTTCTAGCTCCACATGTGGGCATTGATCCACAACAATCGCTTCCTTTTTTTAACCTTCTAGCTGATCCACAAGTCCGGAAAATGGGTGGCTGCAATATTTCTTGTTGTCCTTTCCACCGTTGATATATTTTGGTCTATTGCCATGGTCAAGGTGCAAAACTTCCCACACTTTGCTTACTAGCAACACTTGCCTTGTAACAACTGCAACCAATAATTTGGTTTAAATTTCACCTGTGAAATTCATCATTGCAAATATTGTTAGGCCAAGCATAACATAAGCATTAAGATCAATTAATCACTTGCCCAATTGACATGGAAATTTCATGATTGATCCATGAGACTTCCACACAATTCACACTTGTTCAACATACAAATGAACTCAGTCATGTTCATCCTTTCACAGGAAATTAACTAATTCAGCATTCACACTTTATTCCAAGCAAAATAAACACAGTCAACTTTCAGCCATAACATGCATTCAACCATTTTTTGTTTCTAAAATGCATCAATCAAAAAGGAAAGAGAAGAGTAAGAGTTTCGCCCTCTTAATCTTGTTCCAATCCGGAGCCCCACCACAACTGTGGTTCCATGCTCCTTGGTCTCTTTCACTTCAAATGTGAATGCTTGACTGGCCTTTTCCTTGTTTTGGCGATGACACTTGGTGTTTAAGGTCTATCCAAGGCTTCTCAACCAGGGAACCCCTCCCCATTGTTTCCTACAGAACCTTTGGCTGCTAGGACCCACACAAGTCAACTAGCACCACTTTCCATTGCTACTCATACTGAGATTTCTAGGACAGTCACATGTCCACATGCACCCTTAGGATGCCCTCAAGGTCCTTGTATCCAGCAATACCTACATTCAAACATTGAGACAATTCACATGTCAAGTTCATTTTCATAGGATTTATCTCTAAAACAAGATTTTAAAAATCATAACCAAATCATATACACACGTATATTCATATTAAATAAGTAAGAAGATACAAGATAAACCAAATACTTATATATATTGGACGTCTTATTTTAGTTCCATAGGTATCTTGCATTGACTTCAGACAACTAGGGCACCCACAAGACCTGCCCCACCCAACACAAGGATGGTACCTCTTCTCTGCTACATAGTCCCTCGAGTGTGCCCACCCCTTCCAGTGCTCTTCATGGTGTGTATCGAAAGGTAAGCAAGTTTCTGCAAGCCTCAAATCACCTGTGCATACAATAACGAATGTTTGGACAACACGCAGGCTGCTCCCCAACATTCAAATAACCAATTCCAATCCAGTACGCCGACTGGGTTTATCAGACATTCCATTAACCAATATGATAATCTAGTTCTCCGATTGGGTTTATCAAGCATACAAAAACTAGTATGCTAAGCTAGCTCTTTGACTGGGTTTATCAAGCATACAAAAACCATCCACACACATAGGGATGGTACCCATTCTTCACTTTTCTTCTTAGTATGCAACACCAAATGGCATGATATAAAATTGTAACATATTTCATAAAAATTCACTCTCTAATATTGAAACACCAGGAATGCGTCCATTCCCTTAGGGTGTAGTCAATGTTGACAACCCTAACACGACCCAACACCCAAAAGGTGTGCACCCCTTTTCGATGTGAGCCACATAGGCCATAATCACACTTAAGCAGTCTGAAATAAAAAAACATAATCACACTCATGCAGTCTGAAATAAAAACATGTAATCACACTCAAGCAATCTGGAATAAAAACATGCTCTGGGTATTAATTCTAATAATTAGACATGCATATTTTTAGCAAGGGTTACAAAATAATTATCTGTTTTACATATGTATTTTCTCTTCCTTTTGCGAGGAATGGGGCTCCCTTCTCTGATTTAACAGCCCCTTTGGATTGTTACCCCAATCCATTTCTTGTTTCATAAACAACACATGCCCTATTGGCACAACTTCACCATCTCACCCTCGTTGTTTAGAAACAAGTAGGTCACATGATATGTCATCAAAATTTGCAATGGTGTTTCAACTGAAACCCATTTCCAAAGCATGAGAACCTTCCCATGGAGTTTGGCTTCTGCAGGACATAGCACATGGTCTTCCTGCAATGTATTTTCCTAACACACTTCTCAAATAGCCAAACAGTCAACAACATTAGCAATCAAATTCAAATCTGAATTTATAATTCGGTTCACTACATAAATTATATTTAATTAACCCTAAGTCCATGCTCATATTGTTTGGCTCTTATAGGTGGTAGAACTTTGTCCATTATGGTTTTACGCTTTCTTCCATAACCTGAACACCCACCTACAACATGTCCTCTTGACACAATTATGGAGAACCAAACAACCATTAGTAATCATTAGCAAAATCTCAAATCTGAAATTTACAAATCTGTTATGTACATAAATTAGATTTTGCAACCATGAGATCATCCTCACAATATTTGGCTCTTGTAGGTGGTAGATTCCATTCTTTATCATGGACTTACCCACATTACCATACCTAATACATTTCTACTTGTAATCTGAAATTTCAATCATCCAAGCACTTGGTGAGCATTCATGCATATAATATTTCCATTGCAACATTTACAACAGCCATTGAAGTGATCTCAGAATTATAATCAAACAATAATTCAAACACTATCAGCCGTTAATATCTCAAATACAATGAAATATAATTACTTTATATGCATTTTATTTACAATTAGATTCCAAGATACAGTCACATTGTCTATGCAATTAAACAAAATTTTAAATACTCATGAATGCACAATCACATCCTTTCATGCAACTCTATCCTCCCAACAGAGCATTTCGGTAGGCCATCAAATATGACTACCTTTTTCATACATTTCTTTCCCTTGAAATAATAGCAACTCACGAAATGATCTAAGAATTGACAATGATTCATCATTTCATCTATTATCTACTTGCAATGAGATGTATACCATAACCATGCATTCACACAATGCATAACCACAAGATTTACAAAATCTTTTAATGTACATTTATTTAATGCACCCAATGCACTACAACATTGATCTAAAGCATTTTTGTGCCTACACAGGTTTCTTACCATGGTAAGTTGGGCATCTTAGTCAATGCTTTAACACAATACCCAAACATCTCCCTAATTACTTGGTTAACTATCTGGGTGCCTTCCTTCTTCATCCAAACACAACATATCAAGAGTTCTCTCACTCCTTGGTTGTTGGAAAAGATATTTCATCCCCAAATTAATACCAATAGGGATTTCACGGGATACTTGTTGAGCCCTGCAGGCTTCACAACCCAACATGCTCATGGTTTCACACATGGCATGCTCTTATTTCTTATGGATGCATTCAAAATTTTAAACAATCACATGGTATAATGCTCATTTCCTTTACTACCACATACCTCACCATACCCTGTGGGATGTCATTCACATAAATGCATTCACTATTACATGCATACCATTTTATGATGATTAAAACATGGTTAAAGGGGTTCTTACCCATCCTCTTTCAACATTTGTACAATTAGCATAAATAAACATTACCTGCATGGCTTCCATCAACATATCTGATGTTAATTGATCAATTGACCTCTTACCAAGGACTACATAGTCCTTCCACCAAAATTTTGATCATGGATTTGTACTCTAGCCTTCCTTCACAAGGCTGCTAGTCATATGCAATATCATCATCAACACCTTCAACCATGTTTATGTTGTCTTTGGCCTTACAACCAATACCAATCAACATTAATTATTATTAACCACAATAATTATTAAAAGTGGCTCATTGCATAGGTAAAACCTCACTCCTTTTATTAATATGCAATATCATATTCCTGCACAAGCAAGTTCACATGCACTATGCATTATCTCTTAATATGCCCACTAGTGCATATGCATTTCAACTACCTAATCTCTTGCATTTTCAACATTCCTATGCCATAATTCCATATATATATATAACTCAGAAAATATAAATATATCAGCAAGAGAAGAGTTGAGAAATTTCCCCCTTCCACATCATAGCATGGAATTCCTATTCCACATCACAGCTGGTCCAATTCATGGCATCTCTATCAAGCACACAAGGGATCATTAGCTATGATTTTCTCACCAAGTAGCAATTCAAGACATATAGACATGCTACTTTCCTAGCATGCAATTCTTATGCTATAATCAGAAATAGTTTAAGTTGAGAATTTTCCCTTTTTATCAACATTTCCCTTGTGGATCATTCTCTAATTTTAAGTTGTAAACATCTTGTTAACCCTATGCAGCTTTCCTTGATTACTGCAATAGCTCTCATTGCACTAGGTTCACATGCCTTGCTTCTCACATTTTTTTTCAGAAATTATGGTCAAGTCCAACTTGGAATTTCTTGGACTTCCCCGCATTTATCAGCACTGCAATTCATTCAATTCCAACTCCATATGGAGTCCTTCAAGGTACATTGGATGCCCTTGCACTTCATTCACATGTGATACTTTATTTCCATTCTCATGGAGATATTTTCCACAAATCTGAGCCACACAATGGATTTACACAGGGGAATGCCTCATTCCCTATTAGCAGCCTTTGCATGGCCACCATGTCACTATCATGAGCCACTTGCCAATTCCAAATACTGGGATGTCTTATTCCCATGAGTGAAAACCTTTGGGAGAATGGAATTTCCTTACCGACTCTCCTTACTTACTCATATCTTTCATCTTATTTGATCATGCATGCACTTGGCCACAAGGATGATTCAACTAGGAAAATGCTATGCGGTCGTCGATCCTTCTCGGTCTCTGTTCGTTTCGCAGCTCTAAAAATCCCATAAGCTCTTGATTTGGCCCAAGCAGCCCCAGTGTTGCAACCTTGGGCTATGATACCATCTGTCATGTCCTTGGTCCCCCCGGTTCCCTTTAGAGGTGATGGGGGAGCTCCTTAGAACAACCTACTAATTTGTTTTCCAATCTTATCTGCAATTCTTCCCTTTTACACAGTCGCAATGTCTCCGGTCCACAATCCGCAATCCGCGATCCGCAAGTCGGAAGTCGGCACTCCAACGCACCACTTCAATAATTAATCCTCCAAATTTCACAATCTACAATGCGGGAGTTGCAAAGTCATAATGGAAAATACGCGGCGTCAAAGAAATATGCCTCCGACTTCCACATTCCGCAATCCACGATGCAGGAGTCAGAAAGTTGGAATGGAAAATATGCGGCGTCAAATAAATACACCTATGAATTCCGCATTCCACAATCTACGATGCAGGATTCGGAAAGTCGGAACAACCAATTCTCTGCTTCCCTGAATCACGCCTCCGACTTCTGCAATCCACATTCCGCACTGTGGGTTCAGAAAGTCGGAAGTAGGCCACATGCTCCTATTATTGCCAACTCCTCAGGATGATAAATTCCTCATCCTAAGTTCATTTTTGGAAAACTTGGTACTGTTGGAAAGATCTCGGCAAGCTCTATGCAACTACATGATCCTCGACCACACTTGAGGGCCCTGATATTGTCCTTCTTACAACCCAAAATGTGGCCCAAAACTTCATCAAGGCCTCTTTACCACTCTATAAGGAGATCTGCTCCAATCTGTCATGGCCCCTCCCTTCATCAATCCATACCCTCAGAGGAAACATGAACACAACAGGGGTGTCTATCTCTCCCCCAAAGCCCTGACTGAACCTTCTGAACCTCAAAAAGACTTATCCCTATTCATCAATGAACAAATTCATTAAAACACATGGATTCATATGCATACTCAAATAAACACAACTGAATGAAACATTAACCACACACTTATCTATCATGCATTCAGTATATCAATAACAATCATCAATAATTAAATCATTATAGAAGGAAAACACATAAAATAAACATGATATGAATCATAGATAACACTTATCCTTTTAGATGAAATCACCAAGCAACTGGATGTGGATTGCAACATTCCAACCCAACCATAGGTCTCTTCCCATCCTGTATTCTTTCAACACTCAGAGACCACCCCCGAGCTGGGTCTATGTATCCAGTAAGGAGGAACTGCTCAGGTCCACTCATAGCCTTGGTTTCACAATCATTCAGGATCATCCAGCACACAATCGGCTCTGTCAAGCAAGTGAGGAGATAGGGTGTAGGGTTTCTAGGTCAATGAGATTAGCACAGATCTACCAACATATCCAATTGGCTTCAGACAACCTAGGCACCCCCATCACCTCCACTCTCGGCCTAAGTAAGGTCCCCTTAATTGATACACAGTAGCTCGGGCGCCCCTTCCCTCAGCATTGACCTAGGAAGGTACGGCTGGTCCCGATTTCTAAACCATGGATAAATAAGCCTTCACTAGATCTGCCATGAATTCTAACCCCCCCGGTCTCTCTCCCACTATGATCAGCTCTTGGATATTCCGCAAGGTTGCGGCCAAAAGGCTTTGTTTGTGTTAGATATTAATCCTTGGTGTTAGGGTTGGTGTGCAAAATTCACCTGAAAATAATATTAATGGTCATTAAGGGTAGACCAAGAGTCACCCAAGAGTTCAAGAGACTACTTGGAATTCGAAATCCAAGGGTCACTTCTCATTGTATATATACAATAATTAATGAGAAGAATATGCGCTTTCACACCTATCTATTGTCTTCATTATTCTTAGCTTCCTATTTTCCCATTTGGGCACCATACAGTGGTATCAGAGCTACTGTGGAGGCTGTGGCATGTGCTTTTGTGCATAATTTCTGCCATATTTTGGGCGTTTTTATGCCCATGATTTCTTCTGCAAGATTCTTTGCTTTGTTGTTTGCATAGACGTGATTCTACTTCCTTGGTTCCGCTCCTCTGTTAACATCGATACCTATAGAGATTCATGCTGCCAGTCCTTTGAGAGAGTGCTTAGTCTACAAATTTTTTTCCAATACTCAACCATGCATTTTGCCCTCATTTCTGCAGTTCCCAGGCCTACGGATTAATTCTTCTGCATGGCCAATTCTCTGCCAGAAATCAAACGTTTCTCTATGATCTCTGGAATATTCTCAGAACTACCCATTAACCTACCCTATGTTATTTGCGAACTGTGGACCTACTATTGGTCTCTGTGGTATTCGCTAGACCACCCATCGTGAAGACCTTGTGGTATTCGCTTTCCTCCTTCTCGTTGTGCATTGAAAACACTTTCTATAGTTTCTACCATTGTGAATACACCATCAAGATGGCCCTATACTACGAGTAGTGCTACTGCATATCACTTTTCTAATGTGAAGGATAGCATTGCCCTCTACTACGAGTAGTGAAAATGCAAATCTCGTGATGCATTTCGTGGAACCCTAACTTCTGCCAATGATATAAAGAGGACGCATTACTGTGTGGAGACTGGAGAAGGGTGCACTCATATGAAGGAGATGCTACAGTTTGGAGAAGGCGCACCCAGTATTTCTGATATTAGTTGGCTATTTGCTGTGATCTTGGTTCTATTCATCCATCTATGGAGACACGTCCATGTTTTTGTGACTTGCGTGCTGTGCTGAATCCAGTGTGACCATATATCTCCACTTCGAATGCGAGCATGAAGACATCGATCTTCCTCCCTCTGCATTAAGATTGAAGTTGGAAGTGTGAAATGTTGGAGCATGGGTTGAGTTCCGACCTCTCATCAGAGCACATGTTGTTGCGATTTATTAGTGAAGCATTGAAGCTCTCTACTGTGAAGACTACTCCCTCCACACTTGCATTGAAGATCGTTACAACAACTAATAGTATTGCAGTGTACGACACTTTGAGACCTTGAGACCAAGAACTTAAAGTTTGACCCATATGCGTGATTCGTCATGTGAACTCAACAGTTGTGAAGATTATCAATTTTTGATAGACTGTGTATTGCTCTGCATGGATTTGAGTGCATGAGCCTTGTTTTAAAACTTTTTTTCTCTCATATTTATGAACTGTGGGCAACAGAATTTGGTTTTTCAGTCCTTTCTTGGTTTCTTAGTTTACTGAGTGATTTGAAAGTATCATTGAGAACCTCTCTTGGGAGTTTTCATGCTACACCATGAGATTCGGTCTGCAAAGTGTTCTAATGTTGTGTTCTTGTCCAATTTCGTGACCATTCATTGAAGCTTCAACTCGAGAAGAATACTGTGTTTTTCATTCTGCTGCATGGAACTACTGGATAGAGTAAATGGAAATGGATCCATCATCTCAGCCAGCTCAAGCATCCACTCAATATCTTGAAGGAAATATTCAGCGTGAACACCTGCGTGAACATCAATCAACGTGGACAATAAATCATCTGTCGGATAAGCCCTAGCTAATGATACATATTTCCCAACAACTTGAATTATTAATTTAAATTTACATAGTTTCTCCTCTGTCATTCTATGCGAACTACCCATTTTTTCATGGTCTCGGCGAACTATCTATGCCTAAACATGATACTCATGCTCTCCTCCATGCATCATGTGAACCCTGATATCCATGAGACCTACGCATGTATCCTTCTTGGGCGTGAGAGATGAAAACAAACTGGTGCAATTGGAGCTGCGTTGTGGAGATGTGTCAGGATGGAGTTGTGAGATTCCAGGTCTAGTGCCGCGAATGAGATTCCAGGTCTAGTGCTACAGAGGTGCGACGTCCAATTGAAGACTACGACCACAGTTGAGAGTTGCGGCCTCTGCTCTGCAGGTGTGTTGGGTTTGATAGTGGGTACTTCTCACATCTCTACGCTGGTGTCAAGAATGGGATATGAACTGATGAAGATGGTCATGGAAATATTGTGAAGAGTGAAGACTATTCTCTCTTTAATGCTTGGATTCTACATTAAAGTTCGAGCCATCTATATTGTTGTTTGAACGTCTACATGTATTGGGCCTAGTGATGTCTTATTGTGATGCTCTGAGAATGAGCTCGTTGGTAGAGTGTGATCCCCATTGGTGAACACTTATGCGTTTTTCATAACTGCTACAAGATGGCATAGGTCTCAGAGCCTTTCTAGGTTACACATACTGCTTGGACGTATATAAAACCATGACCATGACCTCGTGGAGAGGTGCTTGGAGCTACTTGTGCATGGAGCAATAGAAGCTGTGACTTGTACAAAGGTTTCCAGATTGTAGATTGGAGACTTGAGAGTCCATCGGCGCATCTCCAAGTTGTGTGGAAATATTTTCGTTGAGTGCTTCTAGACTAAAACCCTAATATGGTATTTTTGAATAAATTTCATTAAGATTGTTGCATTATTTATCTGTTTCACACCATTGGTGCATTGATTTGCGACTTAGCAATGCTAGACTCTCTGAAGAGAGGTAAATTGCATTCTGAAGAGTGGCTTGTTATATTGCTATCACAATATTGTGCATGCTACTTGCATTAAAAATATTGTATTGCTATCACAATATTGTGCATGCTACTTGCATTAAAAATATTGTAGAAGGTTGCTTTCCCTCCATCTATTTATTAAGTGTGGAGCTGTTGCATGCGATATGGTGAAGTCTAGTAAATTCTGGAGCCTCTACGTGTATATCTGCAATTTGAAGAACATCCATTGTAAAGACTGAATACCATTGTGATGAGCTACAATTCATCTCCTGTGTGTGGGTGCAACCAACTGTAGCTACGACCATCTTTGGAGAGTTGCGTTCTCATCTTTGAAGAAATGCCTTGAAGATGCAAGAACCTAGAAAGAACTGCTAATGCAGTACAAAATATTCCTCATGTATTCTAGATCTCCAACCTCACAGTGAGTGTCAAGTTGTTGGTTAGTAGTTTAAAGGAATCTTTGTGAAATTTATTACTTGCAGCTACTACCTTTGAAATTAATATGTATGTTGAGGTCACAGATATGATAACATTGCAAGGTTTTTGTTAATGCATGTTTGTGTCTAACAAATCAACATAGAGACTACTTTTGAGTAGTATCCAATACATATTTTTGTGGAAAGATTCAAGTTGCAGAAGATGTTGTCCTCATTGGCAAGGACACTTTTCCAGAATGTCAGAAGCTGCTAGTTTGTTGCAGAAGTGATTTGTATGCCACTACAAAATCAATTTGCATGTTGTTGCATAAATGTTTTAAGAGCTGTGGAATTGATTTGAATATTTCTCCAGAATATATTTGAATAGTGCACATGACTGTGTTATCCTACATATAATTGACATAAGTAATCTTGCAGAGAAAATTCATGATCAGTTTGGTATGCCTGCTTGAAGGATCCAAGCAAGTTTGCATTTGTTGCTACAACTGCTCCAAAATAAGAGAAAGTCTACATCACTAAGGTATAGCAGATTCATCATTCAACTTCATGAATGTAACTTGTAGCCTGTGTTTGTTTGTAAGTTCTAGTATGTGTTTTGGTACTTGCAGTTGTGTTTTGTGTACAATACTAAACTTAAGTAAATTTGAATTGCATGTTGTATGTGGGTGCATTTTCGGCTGAGTCCGACACCCTTCACTTTTGAATTTGAATCTGCTGAAACTTTGCTTGTAAAGGGTGGGTTTTCAAGAAGCCCATAGTCTGACTGAGTCCTTGTATTTGGTCCTACCTGCACAATGAGGCCTCAAGTTTTCTTTACTGTGTCTAATACAGAAGAAACGTTAGAGTTGTTGAACACTCTAGTACATTCAGCTACAGATGACTCAATCACAATCATCAAAGACACACTACAAACAGTTATTAATCAGCTGCAGAATTTGAAATCCATTGAGGAAGATGCACATCACAAGAATCAACATTCTGAACTATGTCTTGTTCAGAATAACCCCTTGTTTGAAGATGATTCCTATCAGTTTCTAGAAAATAGTGAAATCATGTCAGATATTTAGAGTTCCAAATTCCAACATTGTGACCAAGTTGTCCATGTGAAAGATCAGTGTTTTGATCTTCATCCTTGTCGACATTGTGGGAAGTGCAACTAGTCTTCAGATCATTGTGTGAAGCTGGAGAAACCTGCAAGAGTGAAACTTACAGTATATTATTGTATTACTTCTTAATTTGTACCTGACAGGGGGGGACATAATGTCTAGCTTCAAGTTTCAAATCCTTGTACTTATGAAATCAAATAGTTATAGCCTTCCTCAAGTAAGTCATATCAAGCGAGCCTGATCCAAAGTGAGTTTGGACAGCAACCAGATTCAGAGATGCCACCTGATAATGATATGCATGTATTCTAAAGACAAGAGATATAATTGAAATAGAGTACTCATGTGTTTTGTGTCTAGTTGTGACACCATGATACTCTCCTCTCCTCACATTGTTCCTGGCAGGGGGTAATGAAGATTGTCAGTAACAAGCGAGCGAGTGCAAGCGATCCGGAACAAGCGAGCTTGTGAAGAGCATTGTTCGACTGAGATCCATATTTGGTGGTCATCCTTAAACCACCGGTATCAAGAGCACATTATATTAGTAGGAGCATGTGCAAGCTTCTAGATAACTTGGAAAAAGGTTTTCAAGATGGAAATGTTCATCTAGTTTTTGTTGTTCACTTCTTGTTTTCAGCTCTCCAGTTGGTTTGGTATCAGCCCATCCCAACCATTCCAGAGAACCTTTGAGCGATTGTTGTCTCCAAGTTCGAGAGTTTGTGGTCAGAATTAAACCACACACATAGTATAATATTTCAACCTTCTGCTAGCCCATTTCAGTTGATGGTCAACCTAAAAACCATCCCTTCAAAGAGCCATTG
Source organism: Larix kaempferi (assembly GCA_027924585.1). Taxonomy (NCBI): domain Eukaryota; kingdom Viridiplantae; phylum Streptophyta; class Pinopsida; order Pinales; family Pinaceae; genus Larix; species Larix kaempferi. Next base: position 8,009,077 of record BSBM01001329.1, read on the forward strand.
TATTTAGTAGAAGTAGTGCAAGATTCTAGATAGCCTTCTTAGTAAAGGATGTTAGAGATGGAAATGTTCAATTGGTGATAGCTGTCCACTTCCACTTATTCGGCTCTCTTATTTTTTATTGGACTCATATACACCCTTCGGATTAAGGGGGGATTTGTTGGAGATTAATCCTTGGTGTTAGGGTTGGTGTGCAACATTCACGTGAAAAGAAGATTAATGGTCATTAAGGGTAGACCAAGAGTCACCCGGGAGTTCAAGAGAACACTTGGAATTCAAAATCCAAGGGTCACTTCTCATTGTATATATACATTAATTAATGAGAAGAATATGCACTTTCACACCTATCTATTGTCTTCATTATGCTTAGCTTCTTGTTTTCCCATTTGGGCACCGTACAGTCCACAACTAGATTTTCGGGCTATCAATCCCACTGCGAATAGCTTTGTCCCGCGCTTCCCTTTCGAGATTCCAAAATAGATTTCCGCTGTGAATTAATGACATAGTTGCGGCTAAAGGGCTCTGTCCCACGCTGCCCTTTTTGGGATTCTGGATCTGGGTTTCCCCGTGGGTTTCAGGGCGTCTCACCCTCTCCAATTCACCCATGATTCAGGTCCATGGATGCCCCCCATCGGATTTCACTTCCCACGCGAATTTTCTGAGTGATCTTGGCACTCCAAAATGCGGTTCTCTCCAAGTTGTGATTTCTGGTTTCTCTTTCTCCCTGCTGAGTCTGCATTCTCCCATGAAAACTCAATCTTTTCTTGCTAGGCATGCGATTTACGATTTCCTTCATTGTTGGCCTGCGTCCTCCCATCCAAATGAATCCTGAATAATCAAACATGGAATAGGTATGAGTAAAAACATCCTCGCAAGAGGTGGAGCGACTTATGGTACAAGCAACCCAGAGCCATACCCTTCCGTACGGATTTCAGGGCTTCCAATCCTCCATCAATCCATGGACTAATTTCTTCAACCACTTCTTTGCACATAATTAAATGATAGCTAGAATAGTCAAAGGGGTTCTCAAGATGACATATGGTAGCCTAGGGTTCAATCCCACAACCCCCTCACCTCTCCCTAGCGGATACATAGTCCCATTCATTTAGTTGCATCCATAGCCAGCCCTTTGGTATTTTTATTTGCATTATAATCACTTACATCATTTTTACAATTTCGATGGCACATGGCTAGCACCACATAAAATACCAACCCTTCAAGGTTGAGCATTCACTAGCGGGGCCTTGGCCTTGAGCTCCACGCTAGGAATCATACATCACATATATACAATATTTGTGCTAAAAGTCAATTTATACTAAGGGTCAAAATTGGGGTATTACAGTAAAGAAGCCGAAAAGAGGATGAGGTAAGTACAAAAACAAATTGCCTTTCAAATGTTTCGAATATGGAGGAATTCCTAGGTCATTTTGATTCTAAGTGTCCTTACAGAGAAGATGGAGATAGCAATAGTGACGAAGAATCTAATACTCATGAACGAAGAAATACGTGCACTTTTCATGGCCTTTATGGAAGAAAGCAGCGATGAAAAGAAGAAGATCAGTTTGAAGAATACTCTAGTTGCACAAAGCAAATCAGAATCACTAGACAAATACTTCTTTAGTGGATCGTTCAAAACACTTATAAAGCTAGTTGCAAAAGTTAAGACAGATAATAAATCTAAAGAAGAAGAATATGTTGTAGTTGTTTACTGGGAAGGTGAATTTATTAGTGCCCTGGATGAATTGAGGAAGTCAAGAAAGAAGAGTAAATTCTTGCAGGAGCAGTTATCGAAACATGAAGAACATGGCAATCTATTTCAAGAGTCTCTTGATGCAAAAGCTTGTGAAAATGTGTTCAACTATGAGAAAAAACTGATTTGCACACAAGACAAGTTTAAAGTGCTTGAATAAGAGAAACTTGCATAAAAGGATTCTTTGGAAGAATTAGTGTATAAAAATAGGATGATGACAATTCAGCTTGAGGAGAAGGACAAAGAGACATCTCGTCTAGAAGACAAGCTAGTTGAAATGAAGGGAAAGAAACAAGTCCAAGCCCATAGTAAACTACGCACATCAAGAAAGCAACAAAACTAGTATTGAAGATGAAATGAAGAACAAGTTCAACGACAACACATCAATTCTGACAAGATCCTGAATGATCAGAGATCACCTGATGTAATGTCCCCAGCTTGACCCTATTGCATTAATATTGTAAATGATGTAAATATTGTTATTTAGTCATGGTGAGGAGCTCAAGGCCAAGGCCCCGCCATTGATTTAATGTTCTATGTATCGGCAATTAGAGTAGATTCCTATGGTTCTTGTGCGAGATGGGCACAATGTAAATAAGACACCATGTAAATATGCAATTTTAATGAAAACACCCACAACTAGCTATGCAATGGAACAAAGAGATGGGGCATGATTCTACAAGGAATAGGGAGGGAAATTATTCAAACCCTTGAGCCCATGGTGTTAATCCATTTCATTGAGGAAACCCATGAACTCTCAACTACCCATTTGGTCTCATGCACCCAATCACTTAATCCTTCCAAGAATTGGTTGAGACAATAAATGCCTTGGGATGGGAGAGGTATGGCTGTAAATTTTCGTGCATGGGCAAGCCATCAACTTGGAAAATCGTGTTTTTGTTTATGGGGCAAGAAAACCCCCACGAAATGGGCCCAAAAGCCATTCTTCACCCATGGCATTCTTCCTCTCACGCAGTCTGAGCCTGTTGGGGTTTTATCCTTCACGTTTTCACCTTTCCCTGCGTTTTTCCATGCCGGCAAACTCGTTTTTGGTTAGCTCATTGGATGGGAGAAGAGAGCCACGATTTTTGGGGTTAGGGAGGCCGTTTCTGCCCACGAAATGCCCATGAGCATTCTTCTGAAAACGATTCTGCTCTCCTGGGGTTGAATTCCCATTTTCTCCTTTTCGTTTTGGTTGCCCATGTTTTCTGGAACGGTCAGGAACCCATTGTTGGGAACTTCACTATAGAAGCGTTCTTCTCATGCCCAACACTTATGCTTTTGATGATACATGCACCCATCTCTTAACAGCCTGAGAAACCCAATTGCTGATTGGCTTGGCTGATTTTGATATACCCTTTGGCTATGTGAGAGCATGTTTTCCCCTTTTCCTTGTGGAGATCATGCCCAGCTCGGGGGGGTGGCAGTGGTGCTGAGAGATTGAGGAGCACACTGGCCTACGGTTGGGTGGATCGTTGCAGAAGCGTAGCTAGTTGTTTGGTACTACTTCATTAAGATAAGTATTTCTTGTGCTATCTTGAAATTGTTTAATTGATGAATATCTTGAATGTGTGATGATTGTGTATTTCATAAGTTAATTCCGCTGTGATTTCTGATAATTATGCATCCTTATATCTCTGTTATATTATGGGAATGCTTACTGGTCCACGATTTATGGGGCTAGATGCCCGGTTTTAGCAAAATGACCCTCTCTATCATGGTATGATAGGAGGGGACATTACATTTGGTATCAGAGCTGCGTTGTAGCATTGGGCCTCTATGGGCCAAACCTGATAGCAGTTAGAAGGGAAGATTTTAAATTCTTCCTTAAGAGTATTGAAAATTTTTGTTTTAACTCTGTTTTCTGGAAATTTTTGTTTTAAAACTGTTTCGGGAAGTCGTCCCGAAACTGCGGAAAGGTTCCGTGAACCTTCCCGCAATTGCGGAAGAGTTCCGCGAACCTTCCCGCAATTGCGGAAGCGTTCGGCGAAACTTCCCACAATTGCGGAAGAATTCAGCCAACGGCTCCGAAACAGCGGAGAAAAATTATTTAAGTGAAAAATTTTCTAAGTGTCGGCGTCGAAAGAAATTTTCGGAAGGATTTCTCTTCCGAAATTTCGGAAGGATTTCTCTTCCGAAATTTCGGAAGGAATTCTCTTCCGAAATTGCGGAAGGATTCAGCGAATCGTTCCGCAACGCGGAAGAGTTCGGCAAGTCGTTCCGAAAATTGTGGAAGACTTCGGCAAATCGTTCCGCAACTGCGGAAGACTTCGCCGAATCGTTCCGCAACTGCGGAAGACTTCGGCGAATCGTTCCGCAATTGCGGAAGGCTTCCACAAATCTCCCCGAAATTTCGGAAGCGTCCGGCGAACCGCCCCGCAACGGAGGCGAGCCGAGAATCACCCTGAAACCGCGGAAGGCTTCACCGAAGGCCTCCGCAACTGCGGGAGCCTTCGCCGAATGGTCCCGCTATTGCGGAAGGCTTTGGCCAAGCGCCCCGCAATTGCGGAAGGCTTCGGCCAAGCGCCCCGCAATTGCGGAAGCCGTCGCCAAACCGTCCCGCAGTTGCGGGAGCAATCAGCCAACCGCCCATCGCGACAGGATTCAGCGAACTGCCCGTTGCGACAGGATTTCGCGAACCGCCCGATGCGGCGTGATTCCTAAAAAAAAAAAACGAGGGCGCTGCCCTCGACCCGCCCTGCAGTGGCATAGGGAAGCCACAAGGGGGCAAGCCCCCTTGACCCCCTTTCTTTTTCCCCCTCATGTGTCTTTGTTTGTGATTTGACGAATTGTCAGTATGGCATTCTTCCCACGTGCATGAAGTAATTTGTGAACTTCGGAGAATAGAATGCAGCTGTGTAAAATGTGCAGGATGGGAGTGAAAGTTGTCATTTTTGAAAGGATGCAGTTCCTGCACCTGATGTCAGAATGGAGCATGGAGATAGGCATTGGAAATATTGTCCAGCAGGGAACAATGATGCATGACCAGAGTTTGAAGGAGGTCTATATATATCATAGATATTTAAGAGTGCCAGCAGCTGTTTTGACAAACAAATTTTGTTGTCAATATGGGCAATTTCTACAATTGCAGGATATGGAAGAGGAATTCCATGTCACGATGAGGGACCGAAAAGGGAAGAATTTCTTAAACCTCTGTTTGTTATCATACTTATAATTATGAAATTGTCATATGGCATAAAAATGTTAAAAATGTAAAGGATTACATAGATGTATATGCACTAGATGGCATCTTAACAAATTGCATAGTGCATATAGAAATACTTGTGCATAGATGGGATATTGCACATTGGTAGAATAATGAAGTCGGCATATGCAATAAACCACTAATGGAGAATATTGTGGTTGATAATCACTATTGATGTTGGTATTGGTTGTAGGACCAAAGATAACAAAGAGCATGGCTAAACGTTCTGAGGATGTTATTGCATGAAGCCAACAACATTATGCGGAAATGATGGCGCAACAAACCTACGATCACGAGGTTGGCAAAAGGACTGCGTAGCATTAGTAAGAGGCCAATTGGTCAGGTAACATCAAGTGGTGTAAACGACAGCCATACAGGTAATGGTTATTGGTGCATAAATTGCATGAATGTTGAAAGGGGATTTGGTAAGATCTCTTCAACTATGTTTGAGCTATGTTGAGCTAATTTGCATGTAATATTGAATATCGACTGGGGCTGTTAACCTACCAAGCTTGGTGAGGTGTGGGTAAGTGAAGAGGATAACCCTTACACCCTATGACTGTTTAGAAATATCAATGCATTCACGTGAAATTATATCATGCCATGCGTATGATTGGTTATGTGCTTAATAACCCAAGAAAGTGAGGAATGGTGGTCCTAATTATGGTAATGGAGGTTATATGAGATAGTCATGTTTCGAGCATAATATGCTTGAATGCATAGTACTCATGAAACAATGCAAGGTAGCATTGAGTAGATGTGCATTAAGATATTTTATAAATCTTATGATGCATTGTATGAATGCATAGGGATGATACATATGTCATTGCAAAATAAATAATGAATGAAATGATGAATTGATGATAATTCTAGGACCATTTTATGGGCTGTTATGAATGCAGAATAGTAAGTGCATGAAGATCCCAATCATGATCGATGGACTGCTAGAATGCTCTGTGGAAGGACAGAGTTGTATGAATGATATGACTGTGAAATTTGATCTAGAGCTTATGAGAAGGAATCTCATGGTTGGGAGCTCTAAGTTCTGTTAGTAAGAACAGTTGTAAATATCAGATTTGTAATTGTTTCGGATTTGAAATTTTGCTAATAAATGTTGCTGACTGTTTGGATTATATGAAAATGTGTCAGGAGGACATGCTGTAAGGGGATGCTCCTGTATGGCAGTGGGCATAAGGCCATAACGGGCAGAGTGGTGTCACTTACAGGAGCCAAACAATATGAGGATAGCCTCATGGATAAGAAAACCAATTTCTGTAGTAGACAGAATTGTAAATTCATATTGAATTTAATTATTAATGCTATTGATTGGTTATGGAACAATCATATTTGAAGCTTATTGCTAAATGTTGCTGACTGTTTGGCTATTTGATAAAGTGTGCCAGGATGACACATTGCAGGAAGATCATGTGTGATGGCCTGCAGAAGCCAAACTAGATAGGAAGGATTCCATACTTTGGAAATGGGTTTCGGGTGAAACGCCATTGTCTCAACCAAACAGCATGTCGGTAAACCATGAAAGTGAGATGGTAAAGCTATGCCCAGAAGGCATGTGAGACACATATGCAAAATGAATGAGTATTCTGTGACCCTAGACAAGAACATGCATGTATTATTATTTCATTATTGTTCCAGACTGCTTGAGTATGATTAGGGTCTACATGACGCACATCAGAAAGGGGGTGCACACATTTTCTGGTGCTGGGTCATGGTAGGGTTTTCAATATTGACTACACCCTAAGGGAATGGACGCATTCCTGGTGTTTCAATACTTGATAGTGAATGATATGAAATATGATTACAATTTTTGGGCAGTAATACTGATGAGCCTGCTTATCCTTCTTGTGCTAACAGCTTACACAAATGCAACTTGGTGTTGCACGTAAGGGGCAAAGTGAAGAAGGGTGCTCAAAGAGGACTGTATGGGAAATGGTAACCTTTCTACGCTCACACTAAAGGACACTAGAAGGGATGGATAGGCCCGAGGAGCTGTGTTGTAGAAAAGGGGTATCATCCTTGTGTAGTGTGAGTGGGTATTGTGGGGCCATGCTAGCCTGCAGTCAAGTGAGTCACCTATGGAGTTCCTGGAGGGAACCGCTGGTTGCACAAGGGGAAGGAGCCACGTAATCATATTATGTTGTTCATATTGCCTGATAAACCCAGTCGGCGTACTGGCTTGGCATTGGTTATTTGGGAGTTGTGACGAATGGTTGTTGTATGCCTGATAAACCCAGTCGGCGTACTGGCTTGGCATTGGTTATTTGGGAGTTGTGACGAATGGTTGTTGTATGCCTGATAAACCCAGTCGGCGTACTGGCTTGGCATTGGTTATTTGGGAGTTGTGACGAATGGTTGTTGTATGCCTGATAAACCCAGTCGGCGTACTGGCTTGGCATTGGTTATTTGGGAGTTGTGACGAATGGTTGTTGTATGCCTGATAAACCCAGTCGGCGTACTGGCTTGGCATTGGTTATTTGGGGAGTTGTGGCGAAAGGTTGTTGGATGCCTGATAAACCCAATCGGTGTACGGGCTTGGCATCAGTTACTTGCATGATGTGGAAGTATTGGTGAAGGGTGTTATTTCCTGACAAACCCAGTCGGAGAACTGGCTTGGAAATGGTTCTTGAATGCTTGATAAACCCAGTCGGCGTACTGGCTTAGCATACTGATCTTTGAAATGCTTGATAAACCCAGTCGGCGTACTGGCTTAGCATACTGATCTTTGAAATGCTTGATAAACCCAGTCGGCGTACTGGCTTAGCATACTGATCTTTGAAATGCTTGATAAACCCAGTCGGCGTACTGGCTTAGCATATTGATCTTTGAAATGCTTGATAAACCCAGTCGGCGTACTGGCTTAGCATACTGATTTTTGGGATGCCTGATAAACCCAGTCGGCGCACTGGCTTGGCATTGCCTATTCGGATGATGTTGTGGAGCAGCATGTGTGCTGGCCAAGCATCCACCCCACAGGTGATCCAAGGCTTGTAAAGCAGAGAAGGAAACCTGTGGAGTAGCGAGGAAATGCATAATACAGATAAGTATTCAATTTCATTCATTTCTTATTTGAAAAACTGAAGGTTTCAAACATAAATATTGCAACAGTGAGCTGATGCATTGTTGTTTCTCTGTTGAAAACCTTGGTCAATGCAGGAAGCAGGGACCCTGAAAGAACTGAAAGTTGCTTGGTAAATCCAGAAAGTGGCTGGTTGAGCATTGATTAATTGATGTTGAGAAGTAGCCTGCGTGCTATCCCAACATTCATTATTGTACCCATAGGAGATCCAAGGCCTGTAGAGCAAAGAAGGGTCCTATGGAATAAAGCGAAGACATCCAACGCAGGTATTGTTGGAAGCAAGAACCTTGAAGCATCTTAAGTGTGCATGTGGACATGTAACCACCCTAAAGAGCTCAGCATGAGCAGTAATGAAGGATGGGGCTAGTGGAGTTGTGTGAGTCCTAGCGGCCAAGAGTTAGACCAACCAAGTGGAGGAACTCCATGGTTGAGAGGTCTAGAATAAACCATAGACACTACGTGTCATAGCCAAGAAGAGAAGGTCAAGCATTCACGATGAAGTGAAAAAGGACAAGAGCAAAAAAAAACCACAGTGGTGGTGTGGGTTCCAGAATGGAACAAGACTAAGAGGAGAAACTCTTACTGCTCTCTCTCTTTCCCTTTTATTGATGCAATTATAGAATTAGAAGAATGCTGAATGCATGCATGACTGAAAGTAAAAGTGTGTTTATTTGATTAAAGTGAATTGTGAATGCTAAGTAATGAATTTCCTGTGAATGGATAAACATGAAGGAATTCATGTGTATGTTGGGCAAGCATAAAAAGTGTGGGAGTCTCATGAGTAAAGCATGGACTATCCATGTCAACTGGGGAAAAACCATTGACTGATTTTTAATGTTTTGGGTTATGCTTGACCTAACGAGAATTGTAATGATGAATTTCACAGGTGAAATTGAATCAATTGGTTGCAGTCGGTACATGCAGGTGTGCTAGTGAGCAAAGTGTGGCCAGTTGTCTCCATTGACCATGGCGGAAGACCAAGGGCTATTAGGATTGGCCGGAAGTCTTCTTCAAACAATTGCCAAGACCCAAGAAAATCTTGGAGAGATGCTCAAGATGCAAAAGCAGCAGAACAAGATGAACCACAAGGTCTTGTAGGACTCTATTTGTTTGCAGAAAGAGGTAAAAAGCATTATGAAAGCAATCAACAAGGGAAAGAAAAGTGGATCAGTGAAGAAGCATTCATCCAATCGTCCGATTAAGAAACGCTCCAGGTGGGAAGACTCAAAGGAAATTGAGCAGATAAAGATGAAGCAACTCGTGAAGTGTTGGAATTGTGAGGGGGATCATTACCTCCGCAACTGCCCAACAAGAGAACCTCAAGAGGGTAGCAGCCATAAAGTTTTCAGACTTATGGGTGAGCTAGAAGATCCGAATAAGCAGGAGCAGCTCATGAAGATCAAAGGACTTGGTCCTGAAAGTTCAATGTAAAGAACAGAATGCAGGGCAGATCTGCAAAGTTTTTGTGAATTTTGGACATTTGTAAAGTGGGTATTTATTTTCCGAAGTGTTGGAACACCGAGGACGGTGTTATTCCAAGGGGAGGGGAATGTAATGTCCCCAGCTTGACCCTATTGCATTAATATTGTAAATGATGTAAATATTGTTATTTAGTCATGGTGAGGAGCTCAAGGCCAAGGCCCCGCCATTGATTTAATGTTCTATGTATCGGCAATTAGAGTAGATGCCTATGGTTCTTGTGCGAGATGGGCACAATGTAAATAAGACACCATGTAAATATGCAATTTTAATGAAAACACCCACAACTAGCTATGCAATACAACAAAGAGATGGGGCATGATTCTACAAGGAATAGGGAGGGAAATTATTCAAACCCTTGAGCCCATGGTGTTAATCCATTTCATTGAGGAAACCCATGAACTCTCAACTACCCATTTGGTCTCATGCACCCAATCACTTAATCCTTCCAAGAATTGGTTGAGACAATAAATGCCTTGGGATGGGAGAGGTATGGCTGTCAATTTTCGTGCATGGGCAAGCCATCAACTTGGAAAATCGTATTTTTGCTTATGGGGCAAGAAAACCCCCACGAAATGGGCCCAAAAGCCATTCTTCACCCATGGCATTCTTCCTCTCATGCAGTCTGAGCCTGTTGGGGTTTTATCCTTCACGTTTTCACCTTTCCCTGCGTTTTTCCATGCCGGCAAACTCGTTTTTGGTTAGCTCATTGGATGGGAGAAGAGAGCCAAGATTTTTGGGGTTAGGGAGGCCGTTTCTGCCCACGAAATGCCCATGAGCATTCTTCTGAAAACGATTCTGCTCTCCTGGGGTTGAATTCCCATTTTCTCCTTTTCGTTTTGGTTGCCCACGTTTTCTGGAACGGTCAGGAACCCATTGTTGGGAACTTCACTATAGAAGCGTTCTTCTCATGCCCAACACTTATGCTTTTGATGATACATGCACCCATCTCTTAACAGCCTGAGAAACCCAATTGCTGATTGGCTTGGCTGATTTTGATATACCCTTTGGCTATGTGAGAGCCTGTTTTCCCCTTTTCCTTGTGGAGATCATGCCCAACTCGGGGGGTGGCAGTGGTGCTGAGAGATTGAGGAGCACACTGGCCTACGGTTGGGTGGAACGTTGCAGAAGCGTAGCTAGTTGTTTGGTACTACTTCATTAAGATAAGTATTTCTTGTGCTATCTTGAAATTGTTTAATTGATGAATATCTTGAATGTGTGATGATTGTGTATTTCATAAGTTAATTCCGCTGTGATTTCTGATAATTATGCATCCTTATATCTCTGTTATATTATGGGAATGCTTAGTGGTCCACGATTTATGGGGCTAGATGCCCGGTTTTAGCAAAATGACCCTCTCTATCATGGTATGATAGGAGGGGACATTACACTTGAAGATAAATCAGGTCTTGGTTATGAAAAGACATCAAATAATGTATGTGACAGAGAATATTTCCCAAATCATGTTAAGTCTTTCAGGTATGCTATTTCCTTCAACAACTACAACTCTTTCCAATATACCAACCAAAGAAGGATCAATAGGATGAAGTACACAAGATGCAATCACTTTGGTCTTGTTGCAAAATATTGTCGAAATTTGAGATGCTATGCATGTGATGGTTTTGGACATAAGGATTTGCACTGTCGAAGAGTATAACTGCTCAGATGAAGACTTATTGTGCAAATGAAACCACATTCCAAGGAATCATAGTGAAAATTAGCCACAGGGACAAAAAGAAAAGTAACCGGCTTTATTTCTAGTTGTGAAGTTCATATGCAAAATTTGATTACAAAAGTAGATTTGAATATTTTTCCATTAGGATCTTATGATGTATTAATTGGCATGGATTGGCTAGAAAAACATAGAGTTGTGCCAAATTGCCTTGGGAAAACTTTTAATTGTATTGATGAAAATGGTGAAAGTAAAATTGTTAGACAGATTCCAAAAAAGGTTCTTACTAGGAAAATATCTGCTTTGCAATTGAAAAAGTGTGCTAGGAAAGGATGTAGGTTGTTTGCTGTACACATCACTAAAACTAATGATGATAAAACCAAACCTAGTTTAGAGAATTTTCCTCTTTTAAATGAATTTAAAGATGTTTTTTCTAGAAGAGATACATGGACTACCTCTGAAGAGGGATATTGAATTTACCACTGAGTTGGTACCAGGAGCGTTACCTTCCTCAAATGCTCCTTATTGAATGAACACACCTAAATTGGTAGAATTAAAATTATAATTGCAAGAATTAATAGATAAGGAATATATAAGGCCGAGTGTGTCTCCATGGGGAGCAACGGTTTTGTTTGTTAAAAATAAAGATGGCACACTAAGGATTTGCATTGATTACAAACAATTAAATAAAATGGAAATTAAAAATAGATACTCTCTCCCCCACATTGATGACATGTTTGATCAAGTACGGGGAGAAACAATATTCTCTAAAATTGACTTGAGGTATGGGTACCATCAAGTAAGAATTAAGGACGAGAATGTTCATAAAATGACATTTAGAACAAGGTATGGGAATTATGAGTTCTTGGTTGTACCATTTGGCTTGACCAATGCTCTAGCCACGTTCATGTGTTTAATGAACAACGTCCTCCATAAATACTTAGATAAGTTTGTAATAGTTTTCATTGATGCCACCTTAATATATTCTATAAATGAAGAAGAGCATAAAGAACACCTAAAGTTAGTCTTACAAATCCCAAGAGAACATAAACTGTATGTGAAGTTTAGTAAATGTGATTTATTTCAAGACAAAATTCAATACCTAGGTCATGTAATATATAAGGAAGGAATTTTTGTAGAACCAGATAAAATCAAGGAAATCATTGTTTGGTTAGTTCCTAAGGATGTAATTGGGATTCGATCCTTTATGGGGATCACGGGTTATTACCGTAGGTTCATTGAGGGGTTCTCTAGGATTGCTTACCTGATAAATTCACTTCAAAAGAAAGGAACTAAATTGATATGGTATAATAAATGTCAAGAAATATTTGAAAATATTAAACACTTGTTGACCACCACACCTATTCTAAGAATAGTGGATCCATACAAGGACTTCGTTGTATGTACAAATGCCTGCTTAGAAGGGTTAGGTGGTGTCCTATTGCAAGAGGATTATTTAATAAGTTATGAGTCATGAAAACTTAAACAACATGAACGTAACTATGTGACACATGACTTAAAACTAGCTGCTATAATACATGCATTAAGGATGTGGAGACACTAGTCAGTAGGAAGAAAATTCACTTTAATGTCCGATAATATAAGCTTAAAATACTTATTTGATCAACAAAGTTTAAATGATTTTCAAGCAAGGTGGTTAGCCTTCTTGAGTGGGTATGATTTTGAAATTAAACACATTAAAGGAAAATAAAACAAAGTGGCAGATGCCCTGAGTAGGAATGCCATTCCACATTGTTCGACTGCTTTTAGCAGTTATAAGACAAATCTTGAAGATTTTATAAAAGATGCAGTTAAAAATGATGAAGAATACTTAAAAATTAAAGAACAACTAGAAAATGGTGTAAATGGAAACGAATTCTCAGCTTACTCCATAAGCTCAGAAGACTTATTAGTCTATAAAAATCGGTTATACATACCTAATTCAGAATAAGTTAAACAATTGATCATGAATGAGTTACATAAGAAATTGTATTCCGGACACCCGAGATACCAAAATATGATAAAAAAAACTAAGAAGAATTTATTATGGGCCTAACATGAAGAATTATGCTGCAAAGTACCTAGCTAGATGCATTGAATGTCAACAAGTAAAAACAAAACATCAACATCCTGTCGGATTACTTAAGCCCTTACCTATTCTAGAATGGAAAAGGGAAATAGTAAGTATGGATTTTATAATAGGATTCAACCTAAAACGAATAAAAAACATGAATCAATAATGGTATTTGTTGATAAGTTAAGTAACGTTGCACAATGCATACCTGTGAAATCTACCTTTAAGGCCATTAACATAGCTGATATTTCTATGAAAGAAATATTCTGTTTGCATGGTATTCCGAAAGTTGTGATTTCTGATAGAGATGCAAAATTTACAAGTAACTTTTGGAAATCCTTGTTTAAAGGTCTAGACACATAGTCGAATTTTAGTAGTGGGCATGTGCAAGCTAATGAGGGTCACTTTTGGCATGTTAGATGCAATAGAAAACTGAAAAATCAGGCATCCCTCAATGTACTTGGTTTTTTTTACATGCTTACACAAGATATCTTTCATCGAGTAAAACATATGAAACGTAGGAAATTTAGTTGCATTTCCGAATATATAAGTTTTAAGTATTGAAAATTCACATAACTATGTCAAATTTCATTTTTTCTAACAGTCACTTTTTTTTATTTTTTTGGCAAATGATAATGTATATGTTTTTGTGGGTGTAGCCTTTCAGTGCCTTAATGATTGTTTCGGGATACAAAAATTGATAGACATGTATAGAACCCGTAGCACTAGTGCAGCACTATTTTTCCAAAATTGAATGTTTGATTTTTTTTTTTAAATTATGTAAGCGATCAAAGCTCGAGAACGGTACATCAAATCTGGGTGCAGCCTTTGAAGGTCTTAATGCGGTTATTTCGACTTGGATTTTTTATAGCATGTAGAGGAAAGTGTCTACTAGTGTAGCATACAATGTTTTTTTAAAATGGTTGTGAAATGAAAAAGTTACGGAATAAACACTAACAATATGTTTTTTTACTTAAGGAGTGATGAAACAAGAAAATTAAGAAATAAATAGAAAATCTCAATATTTTTTTAAAAAATAACATATTTGGAATCTGCATAAAAAATGCTATCTATGCCTAAAATTTCGTCAATAATGGTCATGTATGTCATGCTGTAGAGAGCGGTGAAAAACAGGCATATTCAAAAAAATCGTGGAAATGTCTAATTAGGTATGGTTCAGTAAATTCCATAACACATGTTTGGTAAGTCCAAACCAACCACATAGGAGTGTGGCTGACACACGAGTGTGGGAGGAGTGGGTCATTAGTTTCTCAAGAATGCATGCACGTTATATTTAAATTCAAATAACGCGCGTGCGTGTTATAGTTAGATTCAAATATTTTGGTTGGTGCACTTAATGTTAGACGAAACACTAGCATGTTTCTTCTATAAAAAACGACGTGGGTTTTGTATATACATAATGCGCACGCGTTATTAAATTCACAAATTTATGTTTTTAAGTGTTGGATGGAGATAAAGGGGGTGAGAGAGAGAAGATACATACGAGAGGGGGGGGCATGATGATGAAGATGGTGATGAGGATGATGATGATGATGAAGATGATGATGAAGATGACAGTGATGATGATGAAGATGAAGATGATGGAGATGATGATGATGATGGTGGTGATGATGATAAAGAAGAGGATGATGATGATGGTGATGATGATTATTGTCGAAGATCATCATGATCATGATCATCTTCATCATCATCATCATCATCATCATCATCATCATCCTCATCCTCATCCTCATCCTCATCCTCATCCTCATCATCCTCATTATCATCATCATCATCATCCTCCTCCTCATTATCATCCTCCCCATCTGCATCATCATCATCATCCTCATCCTCCTCCTCCTCATCATCATATTCGTCATCGTCATCACCCTCTTCCTCATCATCATCATCAACAACATATTCATTATGCTATTCATCATCATCATCATCATCATCATCATCATCATCATCATCATCACCATCGCCATCTTCATCATCATCATCATCATCATCATCATCATCGTTGTCGTCGTCATAAAGATGATGATTTGATGATGATGATGATGTGATGATGAGAATGAAGACGACGACGACGACGACGATGATGATAATGATGATGATGATGATGGTGATGAGGATGATGATGATGATGAAGATGTTGAAGATGATGATGATGAAGATGATGAAGTTGAAGATGATGGTGATGGATATGATGAAGATGATGATGATGATGATGAAGATGATGATGATGATGATGATGATGATGATGATGATGAAGATCATGATGAAGATGATGATGATGATGAAGATGGTGATGATGATGATGATGATGACGATGAAGATGATGATGATGATGATGATGATGATGATGATGATTGTTAGTACTATTATCATCAGTGGGAGTAGTCGCAGGTAACCCAATTGCACCACAGAAGGATACCGTCACCACTAAACAGAAAATACGATGTGACAAACAAAATCTCCCTCATAAAGATGTACGAGCTGGAGGGTATCTCGAAAGGGCCAAAGGGAGATCACCGACAGATGAGATCCAGTCAGGGTGCAGAAAAAGCTTGAGGTTGAACTCCTTTAAGGCACCCCTGACAAAAAACCGTCGGTTATAGGTGTCAGCTCCTAAATCATTCAAGGTGCGAAAAATGGTTTTCCCAAACCATTTTTTCGGCCCCCTGAAACCACTGAGGGAGACTATAGTGGTTTCCCTAACAGAAATCTACTAAGTAATCGACTGACGAAAAATGTGGGATCCACACTCAAAAGGTGTACCGACAAGCAAGCCCATCCCGAGGAGGTCATCACACAAGATCAACGACGGTCATCGATTCAGGACGCCCGAGCTGCTCAATCTTTAACTCTCTGAAGTTGCTCCGAAAGAAAAACCACTACTTCCACATGGTGATCCCAGGATCATTCAGGGGGCTTTAAGCGGGTTCCCTAAACCACTTTCTGGAGGTCCTGAAAACTGCTGGTGGTTTCTGGTATACAACCACTCAATGGTTTGTTCCCATGTGTTTCAAGGAGATTCCTTTTTAGTCTTGTCAGCTCCCACCGTCACTTTGAAGAAGCACCTCCCAGTACTCATTGCTGTCACCATCACCGTATAGACTACAGTCCGCTCTCAGCACATAAATCCCAGGAAACAATTGTGTAATCGTTTCCCAGGTACAGTGCATCCTGCAAGGATCAAGCAAGCAAGGTTACAAATACTCCCGTTATTGCATAAGGTTGAATCATGAAGCTCCTGAGTGCCACTGGTCCAGAGCACAGAGCTTGAAATGCACAGGTTGATCACGACCAACCAGTTTAAGCTGAATGATAGGTGTTCTCAATGGCACATTTGATCTCTAGTGAAGGCTCGCAAGGAGCGTTGAGGACTTGGATGACCAGCGTCCATGAACAGCGTGCAGACACGCATTCGCAGAAAATCAGGCGGGAGAAGCCCGAGGTCTCACCCAAGATGTCTAAGGAGAGTTCAACTATTACAATGGTTAAAAAGGAGATGGGCCTTCTGGATGCAGAAGCACAGAAGGAGGGGGTACACCAGTGTTAGAAAAACAGGATCGCAGAGCAATAACAATAAATAGAAATTCAAATATAATCACACATACACATTACAAGAGAGACAGAGATATATCGTGGTTCACCCAACTTGGGCTACGTCTACACTGAAGTTGCCAGTCCTTATTATTATTCCATCCAGCAAAGTGAATGGATACAACGTGCAGCACAGCTGCTACACTTCCTCTTCATTGTCTCAAGTCTCTCTTCCGATCTTAGAGATATTTACAATGCATAATACCTAATACATCAACACTAGCTGTGTTACAATGTCTTTCTTTTATAAGGGAGATACAATGGGAAAATACCACAGGTTACCCAAAACCATGGGCCCATAAAACAACCCCCAAAAATTTCCTTCAGGGGCGTTGTCCCCGGATCCTCCAGCTGGGGGTTATAACCCCCAGACCCCAGTGGGGGGAGGATTCGCCCCCCCCACACCCCCCCTGTTGGGGTGAGTGTACAGTACTTTTTACATATCATATAAAGTTGGGGTACAAACACGGCTGAATAATAATATCTCTGAATCTAGAGATCAAGCTCCACAACCAACAATCTCCCACTTGGAGACTGATCACAAACCTTCCACCGCTACTGCACTTGATGGACCTTGGACTTGGCAACTTTCTCATCTTCACCTTCATGTTAGAAGGCCAACTGAAACTGAGTAGGAACTCAGTTTCTCTCTGGTCACTACCTTTGTGAACATGTCTACATGATTCTGGCTAGTGTGTATCTTTTCCAGCTTAAACAGTTCATCTTCCAGAACAGAGCGTATGAAATGGTACTTGAGCTATATATGTTTCCTAGAATGGAATGTTGAGTTCTTTGCAAGATGAATGGCACTCTGGCTATCATTGTACAACCTGCTATCCTTCTGCTTATTACCCAATTCCTCCATAAACCTCTGCAACCAAATCATCTCTTTACTAGCCTCTGTAACAACACCATATTATGCTTTTGTTGTTGAAAGTGCAACAACCTTCTGCAGTTTCGAAATCCAACTTACTGTTGTTCCACCTACAGTAAACACATACCCTGTGGTGCTCCTCTTGCTATCCTTATCACCTACCATATCTGCATCAACATATCCCTGTAGAACAGTGTCTGAACCTCCAAAACATAATGCTTGAGTGGTAGTACCTCTTAAATACCTAAGAATCCACTGTATTTCCTTCCAATGTTCTTTACCTAGATTGTTCATATATCTGCTCACTACTCCCACTGCTTGTGCAATATCTGGTCTTGTGCACACCATGGCATACATCAAGCTGCCAACTGTTGATTGATAGGGAATCTTGGACATGTAATCTGTCTCTTCCTATGTCTTGGGACACATTTCCTTACTTAGATTGAAATCGATGGCCAAAGGTGTACTTACTGGTTTTGCATTCTGCATTTTGAACCTTTCCAACACCTTTTGTATGTACTCACTTTGAGACAATGTCAATTTACAATTTTTTCTGTCTCTCGTTATTCTCATACCAAGGATTTGCTTTGCAGCACCCAAATCCTTCATCGCAAATGAATTAGCTAGCTTCCTTTTGAGTACATTTATATCCTGCATGTTAGACCCTGCAACAAGCATGTCATCCACATACAATAACAAGATAATATATCTTTCATTGTCTAGCTTCTTGAAATAAACACAGTGGTCAGAATGACATCTACTATAACCTTGCTCTGTCATAAACTTGTCAAATTTTAGATACCACTGCCTTGGAGCTTGCTTCAAGCCATACAAACTCTTTTTCAACCTTCATACCAAGTTCTCTTTACCTTTGACCTCATACCCTTGTGGCTGCTGCATATATATCTCTTCCTCCAAATCCCCATGGAGAAATGCTGTTTTTACATCTAACTGTTCAGGATACAAATATTCAATTGCCACTAGACTGAAGATAGTCCTAATTGAAGTCATCTTAACAATAGGAGAAAATATTTCATGAAAATCTATACCTTTCTTCTGTGCAAACCCCTTTACAACAAGTCTCGCCTTGTACCGCTTCTTACCTCCTTCTTCCTTCAACCTGTAAATCCATTTGTTCTGCAATGCTCTTTTACCAGCAAGCAACTGAACCAGATCCCAAGTCTGGTTTCCTACCAATGAGTCCATCTCCTCATTCATGCCTTGCTCCCACTTCTTTCTAGTTTCCACCTGCATTGCTTCTTCATAACATTCTGGTTCACCAGCATCAATCATCAATAAATAATACATTGAAGGAGAGTATCATTCAGGGATTCTACTTAACCTGGTAGATGTTCTTGCAGTTGCAGGAGTTTCAGATACTTGCTGTTGTTCTTGATTTTCTGGCACCTTTGGAACTTCATTTTCTTGAATTTCATCAAGTACTGTGTACTCTGTGTTTTCCTTTTCCTGTTTCTTTCCCTGCAATTGATCTTTATACATGAACTTTTCATTGAATATGACATCTCTACTTCTAATGATTTTGTGATTTTCATAATGCCATAAATGATAACCAAAATCATCAACCCCATATCCAATAAAGGTACATTTCTTGGATTTAGCTTCAAGCTTTGTTCTATTTTCTTTATCAATATGGAAAAATGCTTCACAACCAAACGTTCTCAGAAATGAGTAGTTTACCTTTTTATCTGTCCATGCCTCCTCTGGAATACCACCATCCAAAGAACTTGAAGGTCCTTTGTTTATTAAATAAACAACAATATTTATAGCATCCACCCAAAACTGTAAGGACAACCCTGCATGCAATCTCATACACCTTGCACGCTCCATGATCGTCCTATTCATCCTTTCAGACACACCATTTTCTTGTGGTGTTTCTAGGACCGTCTTCTCTCTACGAATCCCATGGTATGAACATTAACTATCAAACTCCTTGCCACAGTGCTCACCTCCATTATCAGATCTGAGACACTTCAACCTTTTTCCTGTCTCATTCTCAACCAAAGCTTTCCACTTCTTAAAAGTAGCAAACACATCAGATTTCTGTCTAATGCAATAAACCCAAGTTTTCCTAGTTGCATTATCAATAAATGTAACATAATAATGAGAGCCACCAAGAGATTGTACCTAAGCTGGTCCCCATACATCTGTATGCACAAGCTCTAACTTTTCATTCTTCTTTTGTTTCCCAACCCTGAGAAATCTGACTCTCTTCTGTTTTACATAAACACAGTTCTCACAAAATTCCAAACTTACCTGCTTCAAATCTGGCAACAACTTCCTTGAGTGGAGAATCTGTGTCCCCTTTTCAATCATGTGGCCAAGCCTATGATGCCACAATGATGTATCTGTTCCTGTGGAAGATAAAGAGACAGAATGGTCAGTATTATGAGGACATAAATACAACGTACCTACCATGTCTCCTTTTGCTATCACCATTGATCCTTTAGTGATCTTCCACCACTTTTCTCCAAATGTAGATAGACAGCCGCCATCTCCCAACTGCCCTGCTGAGATCAAATTTCTTTTCATAGCAGGAATATTCCTAACATATTTCAACATCCAATCAGTTCCATTCTTATCTTTTATCCATACCTTACCCATTCCAACAATTTTACATGGTTGATCATCACCCAATAAAACATGTCCAAAATCGCCTGGAACATAATCATGAAAGTATTTCCTATGGTGTGTAGCATGACATGAAGCCCCTGAATCTACTACCCAATAATCACTAGTATTATCAAATGCAAGAATCAAAGCATCTTGTAACACATCACTTGCTGCATTTGCTTCCTGGGTAGTTTCCTGCTGTGCATCTCCTTTCTTCTTTAGAGATCTGCAGTCTTTCTTCAGATGTCCTTTCTTTTCACAGTTCCAGCACTCTATTTTTCTTAGTCTGGACTTGGATCTGCCCGTTTTAGACTTGCCATGATTACCTTGGCTCTTTCCTCTCTCCTTTTGTCTTCCCCTGCTCTCCATGGTCAACGGATTACCTGATGTCTCACCTGTGCTTTTTCTTCGCATTTTCTCACTAAGAATAACACCAATAACATCATCAAATTTCAAGGTGTTTGAACTAGAGACAGAGTTACTTACAACCATGACCAAGCTATTCCATCTTTTTGGCAATGAACACAAGATTAGAA